>JAODXP020006858.1:22500-50000 GCA_027497455.2 Sardinella longiceps | reverse complement strand
ACCTGGCCATTCAATTCGAGGCTGAAGCCCTGTCAAGTTCGGCTTGACAGCAATAAATGTAACAGAGTCGGTGAAAACCGCTACAAAATATGTTCTGACACGCATGCAATAATTTTGCTGCAAATTCCACGTCTTTCAGATGCATATGCCTGTAGTGCATCGCAATGCTAACGTTTGCAGACCTTGTTTTTATCCATAAGAAAAGTTGGGCCGTCTCAGCCGCTGTTAAACACACTGGCTTCAAACCTTTCCCATGGGAAGAGTTTGCAACAGTGAAACATCGTTTAAGCTACGCAATCAACTGATCCGATAGTTCGGGCATTCGGGCATTCACATATCTCTCAGACATCTCTCACATATATCTCTCTGCATATTGTTCCATTCATTCATAGTTCCATTTCTTCCTGTTCGTGTACGCGCGGACCAGGTTTCAGGTAGTGCATTTAGGCGACCTTGCTTAGTAAGATCCCCGGACTTTTTTTTTTTTTACGCATTGGCCCAGCCTATATGTGGAAGCCCATTACCGCCAGTAAAAAAAATAGTGGTCAGAAAAAAATCCAAATTATGAGATAAAAAGTCACAATTTTGAGATTAAAAGTCTAAATTTTGGGAAATGAAGTCTAAATTTTGGGAAATGAAGTCTAAATTTTGGTATTTAGCCTAATTGGTACAATGTCAGATGACAAATTGGGCTACTTAATGACTTTAGAAGTCAATAGCCTTGGGGCAAAGGTTTCTTTTTTATATTATTGATAATCTATTGCTGTGTATAAAATTTAAGATTTTATAAGTTAAGATTTTGGCCCCTGTCGGGCAACGCCCCCTCCCCCCTGGTCATATACCCATCATTGCCGGGGCGATGCGCCCCCTCCCCCCTGGTGATCTACCCGCCCTGGCATTGATCATCACTCACCAGGGCAACGCCCCCTCCCCCCTGGTCAATCTCACTCCTTTTTGACCATACCTCTGTTTGCATCCCTGGGAGAGAAGGTGTGTGTGTGTGTGTGTGTGTGTGTGTGTGTGTGTGTGTGTGTTGCCTTGGAGAACGGCAGGAGGTGGAGAGAAGGTGTGTGTGTGTGTGTGTGTGTGTGTGTGTGTGTGTGTGTGTGTGTGTGTGTTGCCTTGGAGAATGGCAGGAGGTGGAGAGAAAAATGTAAAGACCAAGAGGAGAGAGGGAGGGGGGAAAGGATGTGGAGCAGAGGAGTGAAAATATGTTTGCTCTCCCTCCCTCTCTCTCTCCCTCCCTCCCTCTCTTTCCCTTCCTTTGTCTCGCTCTCCCTCCCTCTCTGAGCAGTGACCCTGGTGTGTGTGTATGTGAGTGTGTGTGTGTGTGTGTGTGTGTGTGTGTGTGTGTGTGTGTGAATGTGTGTGTGTGTGTGTGTGTGTGTGTGTGTGTGTGTGTGTATGTGTGTGTGTGTGACTCTTCTCTGAGCAGTGACCCTGGTGTGTGTGTGTGTGTATGTGTGTGTGTGTGTGTGTGTGTGTGTGTGTGTGAGTGTGTGTGTGTGTGTGTGTGTGTGTGTGTGTGTGTGTGTGTGTGTGTGTGACTCTTCTCTGAGCACTGACCCTGGTGTGTGTGTGTGTGTGTGTGTGTGTGTGTGTGACTTCTCTGAGCAGTGACCCTGGGCTCATGATGTTGTAACATTTCTCTGCCTCTGCTTGTTTCAGCACCCAACACACACACACACACACACACACACACACACAGTAGCATCCAGCACACACACAAAGAGTAGCACCCAGCACACACACAAAGAGTAGCACCCAACACACACACACACACACACACACACACACACACACACACACACACACACGCAAAGCGTTTGGTCTGGGTCGTGTTTCTTATATTTTCATAGATCCAAAATGCAGGCTTCTTACAAGCATAAAATATTGAGCTCATGACTCAAGGTCCAAGATCACTGTCTGGTTCTGTTACTGTATGTGGGTCAGCTGTCTGGTTCTACTGTTACTGTATGTGGGTCAGCTGTCTGGTTCTACTGTATGTGGTCTAGTTGTCTGGTTCTACTGTTACTGTTTGTGGTCCAGCTGTCTGGTTCTACTGTTACTGTATGTGGTTCTACTGTTACTGTTTGTAGATCAGCTGTCTGGTTCTACTGTTACTGTATGTGGGTCAGCTGTCTGGTTCTACTGTTACTGTATGTGGTTCTACTGTTACTGTTTGTAGATCAGCTGTCTGGTTCTACTGTTATTGTATGTGGGTCAGCTGTCTGGTTCTACTGTATGTGGTCTAGTTGTCTGGTTCTACTGTTACTGTATGTGGGTCAGCTGTCTGGTTCTACTGTTACTGTATGTGGTTCTACTGTTACTGTTTGTAGTTCAGCTGTCTGGTTCTACTGTTACTGTATGTGGGTCAGCTGTCTGGTTCTACTGTTACTGTATGTGGTTCTACTGTTACTGTATGTGGTTCAGCTGTCTGGTTCTACTGTTACTGTATGTGGTTCTACTGTTACTGTATGTGGTCTAGTTGTCTGGTTCTACTGTTACGCTATGTGGGTCAGCTGTCTGGTTCTACTGTTACTGTATGTGGTTCTACTGTTACTGTATGTGGTTCAGCTGTCTGGTTCTACTGTTACGCTATGTGGATCAGCTGTCTGGTTCTACTGTTACGCTATGTGGATCAGCTGTCTGGTTCTACTGTTACTGTATGTGGGTCAGCCTTTTTATCATTTACTGTTTGTTTTCTTTTGCCTTATTTTGCCTTTGAATCTCTGCATCTTAAGTGTGGAATCCTTGTATGCTTGGTGTCATTGTGTGTGCTTGGTCTCATTCTGTGTGGTGTCATTGTGTGTGTGTGGTGTCATTGTGTGTGCTTGGTGTCATTGTGTGTGTGTGGTGTCAATGTGTGTGCTTGGTGTCATTGTGTGTGTGTGGTGTCATTGTGCGTGTGTGGTGTCATTGTGTGAGCTTGGTGTCAATGTGTGTGCTTGGTGTCATTGTGTGTGATGTCATTGTGTGTGTGATGTCATTGTGTGTGTGATGTCATTGTGTGTGATGTCATTGTGTGTGTGATGTCATTGTGTGTGTGTGGTGTCATTGTGTGTTCTTGGTGTCATTGTGTGTGCTTGGTGTCATTGTGTGTGTGTGGTGTCATTGTGTGTGTGTGGTGTCATTGTGTGTGGTGTCATTGTGTGTGCTTGGTGTCATTGTGTGTGATGTCATTGTGTGTGTGTGGTGTCATTGTGTGTGTGTGGTGTTATTGTGTGTGTGTGGTGTCATTGTGTGTGTGTGGTGTTATTGTGTGTGTGTGGTGTCATTGTGTGTGCTTGGTGTCATTGTGTGTGTGTGGTGTCATTGTGTGTGCTTGGTGTCATTGTGTGTGTGTGGTGTCATTGTGTGTGTGTGGTGTTATTGTGTGTGTGTTTGGTGTCATTGTGTGTGTGTGATGTCATTGTGTGTGTGTGTGGTGTCATTGTGTGTGCTTGGTGTCATTGTGTGTGCTTGGTGTCATTGTGTGTGTGTGGTGTCATTGTGTGTGTTTGGTGTTATTGTGTGTGTGTTTGGTGTCATTGTGTGTGTGTGTGGTGTCATTGTGTGTGTTTGGTGTCATTGTGTGCTTGGTCTCATTGTGTGTGCTTGGTCTCATTGTGTGTGTGTGTGGTGTCATTGTGTGTGCTTGGTGTCATTGTGTGTGTGGTGTCATTGTGTGTGCTTGGTGTCATTATGTGTGCTTGGTGTCATTGTGTGTGCTTGGTGTCATTGTCAGGCCTTTGAAATCTGCCTGCCTGTGGGCGGAGGGAGAGGCAGCACCAAGAAGATCTCCTTCAGCAACCCGTACCCCAACACTCGCACCTTCCACCTCCTCTCTGACCACTCACACCTCCTGCAGTTCAAAGAGGACACCTTCCAGGTGAGATCAGTGTGTGTGTGTGTGTGTGTGTGTGTGTGTACCAACCCGTACCCCAACACTCGCACCTTCCACCTCCTCTCTGACCACTCACACCTCCTGCAGTTCAAAGAGGACACCTTCCAGGTGAGATCAGTGTGTGTGTGTGTGTGTGTGTGTGTGTGTGTGTACCAACCCGTACCCCAACACTCGCACCTTCCACCTCCTCTCTGACCACTCACACCTCCTGCAGTTCAAAGAGGACACCTTCCAGGTGAGATCAGTGTGTGTGTGTGTGTGTGTGTGTGTGTGTACCAACCCGTACCCCAACACTCGCACCTTCCACCTCCTCTCTGACCACTCACACCTCCTGCAGTTCAAAGAGGACACTTTCCAGGTGAGATCAGTGTGTGTGTGTGTGTGTGTGTGTGTGTACCAACCCGTACCCCAACACTCGCACCTTCCACCTCCTCTCTGACCACTCACACCTCCTGCAGTTCAAAGAGGACACCTTCCAGGTGAGATCAGTGTGTGTGTGTGTGTGTGTGTGTGTGTGTGTGTGTGTGTGTGTACCAACCCGTACCCCAACACTCGCACCTTCCACCTCCTCTCTGACCACTCACACCTCCTGCAGTTCAAAGAGGACACCTTCCAGGTGAGATCAGTGTGTGTGTGTGTGTGTGTGTGTGTGTGTGTGTGTAGTATGGTGGAAGTGTGAGTTTGGGTCTGGTATGGCAGAGAGTGTCTGTGTGTGTAAAGTATGATGAAGGAGTGTGTGGGTGTGTGTAGGGCTTTCAAAATCGCTCAAAAATCATGTTTGAATATGCACTCCAAGAAGAACATGAATGTTCACAAATGTATTGGCCATTTTGTCAATAACGCGCATTATCAATAACATGACTAAAGGTCGGCGTCCACCCCACACAACACGGCAGATAGCTGCTGTGGAACTGCATTCTGATATTTACATTCAGGCACAACAAAGACAGAAACTAATCATTTTAAGGCTTTGTGGACGTCACTTTGCAGTTAAATTGTCATTTTTATGATACATCGTTTTAATGCCATTAAGATAGACATTGGCTTTGTGAACGTCACTATGCGGTTATATTGCCATTTTTATCAAATATGAGCTAGGCCATCGATATGGCTAGCCTACATCTGTAGGCGCACTCTAGCGGTAGCAAATTGAATTTGCTCAGCGTGTCTGTCTTGCCATAGCTCAGACCTTGATTGCGTCTGAGCTGTTTCTGAGCTTATTACGCTCTAGGTTGTATTCAGACATCATGGTGTTTAGCTAATCACAACGTTATATCTGGACAGGGAGTTATTGGCCGGGCTTAGCGTTGTTTGAATTGCTTGTTAGATGGTAGTTGTGCTGATAAGTTTTACGCCGAGGTCTATCACTCGTCTCCAGACTATACATTCATGTTATAGTCTGGTGTGTCAGGCTACAATAAGGCATTAGTTAAGCTACTTTTGTTTACCGATGGCAATGAAAATGTTATTAGCTTCAGACTAAATGGTCGGAAATGGCGTAGCACACACACCCTTTCTTTTTTGCCTGTTCCCTCACACTCTGAGCAATTGTGTGTTTTTCTAAATCCACATATTTTCACATTCAAATTCCCGTTAACTACTCAAATATATATATATTCAAATTTAGACTATTCGTTGGCAGCCCTAGTGTGTGTGTGTGTGTGTGTGTGTATAACATCATCAAGGTTTGTATGTGTGTGTGTGTTGTGTGATGGGGTAGTTGGAGAGACCAGTGAAAGCGTTGGATTGAGAGTTTTTTCCTCTCCTCTCTCTGAAGTAGCTTTACTGGTTATCAGAAATGGTGTGTGTATGTATGTGTGTGTGTCTGTGTGCGTGTGTGTGTGTCTGTGTGCGTGTGTGTGTGTCTGTGTGCGTGTGTGTGTGTGTGTGTGTGTGTGTGTGTGCGTGTGTGTGTGTGTGTGTGCGTGTGTGTGTGTGCGTGTGTGTGTGTGTGTGGGTGTGTGTGTGATGGGGTAGCTGGTTGGCAGAGATGGATGAGATAATGTAGTGGATTTATACAGTAATCTCCACAAGAGCACACAGCTATTGATTGGCCCACTGCTTTATGGGGCCCACTGATTGGCTCACTGCTTTATGGGGCCCACTGGCCCACTGCTTTATGGGGCCCACTGATTGGCCAACTGCTTTATGGGGCCCACTGATTGGCCAACTGCTTTATGGGGCCCACTGATTGGCTCACTGCTTTATGGGGCCCACTGATTGGCCCACTGCTTTATGGGGCCCACTGATTGGCCCACTGCTTTATGGGGCCCACTGATTGGCTCACTGCTTTATGGGGCCCACTGATTGGCCCACTGCTTTATGGGGCCCACTGATTGGCTCACTGCTTTATGGGGCCCACTGATTGGCTGACTGCTTTATGGGGCCCACTGATTGGCCGACTGCTTTATGGGGCCCACTGATTGGCTGGGACCTGCTGCGGGAGAAGCAGGGAGAGCAGTCTTGCCTTCTTAGGAGTCTTAGTCCTGTTTCCTGTCTTCTTAGGACGTTAGTCCTGTTTCCTGTAAGCAGTCCTGTTCTCCTCCTTAGAAAAGCAGTCCTGTTCTCCTCCTTAGAAAAGCAGTCCTGTTTCCTGTAAGCAGTCCTGTTTCCTGTAAGCAGTCCTGTTCTCCTCCTTTAGAAAAGCAGTCCTGTTCTCCTCCCTTAGAAAAGCAGTCCTGTTCTCCTGTCTTAGAAAAGCAGTCCTGTTCTCCTCCTTTAGAAAAGCAGTCCTGTTCTCCCCCCTTAGAAAAGCAGTCCTGTTCTCCTCCCTTAGAAAAGCAGTCCTGTTCTCCCCCTTAGGAAAAGCAGTCCTGTTCTCCTCCTGTAGGAAAGCAGTCCTGTTCACCTCCCTTAGAAAAGCAGTCCTGTTCTCCCCTTAGAAAAGCAGTCCTGTTCTCCTCCCTTAGAAAAGCAGTCCTGTTCTCCTCCCTTAGAAAAGCAGTCCTGTTCTCCTCCCTTAGAAAAGCAGTCCTGTTCTCCTCCCTTAGAAAAGCAGTCCTGTTCTCCTCCCTTAGAAAAGCAGTCCTGTTCTCCTCCCTTAGAAAAGCAGTCCTGTTCTCCTCCCTTAGAAAAGCAGTCCTGTTCTCCCCCTTAGAAAAGCAGTCCTGTTTCCTGTAAGCAGTCCTGTTCTCCCCTTAGAAAAGCAGTCCTGTTCTCCTCCTGTAGGAAAGCAGTCCTGTTCACCTCCCTTAGAAAAGCAGTCCTGTTCTCCCCCTTAGGAAAGCAGTCCTGTTCTCCCCCTTAGGAAAGCAGTCCTGTTCTCCCCCTTAGGAAAGCAGTCCTGTTCTCCCCCTTAGGGAAAGCAGTCCCGTTCTCCCCCTTAGGAAAGCAGTCCTGTTCTCCTCCTGTAGGAAAGCAGTCCTGTTCTCCTCCTGTAGGAAAGCAGTCCTGTTCTCCTCCCTTAGGAAAGCAGTCCTGTTCTCCCCCCTTAGAAAAGCAGTCCTGTTCTCCTCCCTTAGGAAAGCAGTCCTGTTCTCCTCCCTTAGAAAAGCAGTCCTGTTCTCCTGTCTTAGAAAAGCAGTCCTGTTCTCCTCCCTTAAAAAAGCAGTCCTGTTCTCCCCCCTTAGGAAAGCAGTCCTGTTCTCCTCCCTTAGGAAAGCAGTCCTGTTCTCCTCCCTTAGAAAAGCAGTCCTGTTCTCCTGTCTTAGAAAAGCAGTCCTGTTCTCCTCCTTAGAAAAGCAGTCCTGTTCTCCTCCTTAGAAAAGCAGTCCTGTTCTCCTCCTTAGAAAAGCAGTCCTGTTCTCCTCCTTAGAAAAGCAGTCCTGTTCTCCTCCTGTAGGAAAGCAGTCCTGTTCACCCCCCTTAGAAAAGCAGTCCTGTTCTCCCCCTTAGGAAAGCAGTCCTGTTCTCCCCCTTAGGAAAGCAGTCCTGTTCTCCCCCTTAGGAAAGCAGTCCTGTTCTCCCCCCTTAGGAAAGCAGTCCTGTTCTCCTCCCTTAGAAAAGCAGTCCTGTTCTCCTCCTGTAGGAAAGCAGTCCTGTTCTCCTCCTGTAGGAAAGCAGTCCTGTTCTCCTCCCTTAGAAAAGCAGTCCTGTTCTCCTGTCTTAGAAAAGCAGTCCTGTTCTCCTCCCTTAAAAAAGCAGTCCTGTTCTCCCCCTTAGAAAAGCAGTCCTGTTCTCCTCCCTTAGAAAAGCAGTCCTGTTCTCCTCCCTTAAAAAAGCAGTCCTGTTCTCCTCCCTTAAAAAAGCAGTCCTGTTCTCCTGTCTTAGAAAAGCAGTCCTGTTCTCCTGTCTTAGAAAAGCAGTCCTGTTCTCCTCTCTTAAAAAAGCAGTCCTGTTCTCCTCCTTTAGGAAAGCAGTCCTGTTCTCCTCCCTTAGAAAAGCAGTCCTGTTCTCCTCCCTTAGAAAAGCAGTCCTGTTCTCCTGTCTTAGAAAAGCAGTCCTGTTCTCCTCTCTTAAAAAAGCAGTCCT
The DNA here is from genome assembly GCA_027497455.2 of Sardinella longiceps. Taxonomy (NCBI): domain Eukaryota; kingdom Metazoa; phylum Chordata; class Actinopteri; order Clupeiformes; family Clupeidae; genus Sardinella; species Sardinella longiceps. The sequence goes on along the minus strand of JAODXP020006858.1, from coordinate 41,704 downwards.
GTTCTCCTCCTTAAAAAAGCAGTCCTGTTCTCCTCCTTTAAAAAGCAGTCCTGTTCTCCTCCCTTAGAAAAGCAGTCCTGTTCTCCTCCCTTAGAAAAGCAGTCCTGTTCTCCTCCCTTAGAAAAGCAGTCCTGTTCTCCTCCCTTAGGAAAGCAGTCCTGTTCACCTCCTTTAGGAAAGCAGTCCTGTTCTCCTCCCTTAGAAAAGCAGTCCTGTTCTCCTCCCTTAGAAAAGCAGTCCTGTTCTCCTCCCTTAGAAAAGCAGTCCTGTTCTCCTCCCTTAGGAAAGCAGTCCTGTTCTCCTCCTTTGAGACGCTAATCCTAGTCACTTCCCTGTAGCCTGACTCACAGTATAGGAGTTAACTGTATAGGAGCTCACAGGGACTCAAGGTATAGGAGTTAACTGTATAGGGGCTAACAGTATAGGAGTTAACTGTATAGGGGTTAACTGTATAGGAGCTAACAGTATAGGAGCTAACAGTATAGGGGTTAACTGTATAGGGGCTAACAGTATAGGAGTTAACAGTATAGGGGTTAACAGTATAGGGGTTAACAGTATAGGGGTTAACTGTATAGGGGTTAACTGTATAGGAGTTAACAATATAGGGGCTAACAGTATAGGGGTTAACTGTATAGGGGTTAACAGTATAGGAGCTAACTGTATAGGGGTTAACTGTATAGGAGCTAACAGTATAGGAGCTAACAGTATAGGGGTTAACTGTATAGGAGTTAACAGTATAGGGGTTAACTGTATAGGGATTAACTGTATAGGAGCTAACAGTATAGGGGTTAACTGTATAGGGGTTAACTGTATAGGAGCTAACTGTATAGGGGTTAACAGTATAGGAGTTAACTGTATAGGGGTTAACAGTATAGGAGTTAACAGTATAGGAGTTAACTGTATAGGGGTTAACAGTATAGGAGTTAACTGTATAGGGGTTAACAGTATAGGAGTTAACTGTATAGGAGTTAACAGTATAGGGGTTAACTGTATAGGAGTTAACAGTATAGGGGCTAACTGTATAGGGGTTAACTGTATAGGAGCTAACAGTATAGGAGCTAACAGTATAGGGGTTAACTGTATAGGGGTTAACAGTATAGGAGTTAACTGTATAGGGGTTAACAGTATAGGAGTTAACTGTATAGGGGTTAACAGTATAGGAGTTAACAGTATAGGGGTTACAGGGACTGGAGGCACATTAGCTCACAGGGACTAATAGTAGAGGGGCTCAGCCCAGAAGCTCACAGGAGGGACTCGTAGCAGAGGGGCTCAGGATTTAAAAGCTCTTTTCTGCTACATAGTCAGACAGGATGACACTGTTTCTTAGCAACAGCTGAGAACGAGCAGCTGTTAGGCTCCTCTGCGCAGAACAAAGAACAGCACAGTGCAGAACACAGAACAGAACACGGAACAGCAGAAAGCAGATCTACTGAACACACAGGAGGCAGTGTGGGGGGTATGGAGTGTGGGTGACAGAGGATGGGGCTGGGGGGGGCTGGAGAGAGGGTGGGGTTGGGGTGGGGGGTATGGAGTGTTGGTGACGAAGGCTGGGGTGGGGGAGGGGGGTATGGAGTGTGGGTGAGAAAGGGAGGGTTGGGGTGGGGGGGTATGGAGTGTTGGTGAAAGGAATGGATGATCAGTGTGTTGTTGTTGGTGCAGGTTGGGGTGGGGGGGTTTGGAGTGTTGGTGAAAGGAATGGATGATCAGTGTGTTGTTGGTACAGGAATGGATGATCAGTGTGTTGTTGTTGGTGCAGGTTGGGGTGGGGGGGTTTGGAGTGTTGGTGAAAGGAATGGATGATCAGTGTGTTGTTGGTACAGGAATGGATGATCAGTGTGTTGTTGTTGATGCAGGTTGACGGAGGTCAGACATATTCCATTGGTCTGCGTTTTGCCCCAAGCCAAAGCCCTGGACAGGAAGAGATCCTCATCTACGTCAACAACCAGGAGGAGCTCAACGAGGAGACCTTCTGTGTCAAGGTCATCTACAGATGACCCCTCACCCCTGCAGGACCCCTCACACTAACTACAGATGACCCCTCACCCCTGCAGGACCCCTAACCCTAACTCTACAGATGACCCCTCACCCCTGCAGGACCCCTAACCCTAACTCTACGGATGACCCCTGCAGGACCCCTTCTGTGTGTCTAGGCTATCCCATAATGAACCCACTAGCAGCACTGTGCAGTGATGAACTCTGTCTCTAGGCAACCCCATCCCATAATGAGTCAGCAGTGTACAGTGATGAACTCTGTCTCTAGGCAACCCCATCCCATAATGAGTCAGCAGTGTACAGTGATGAACTCATAGTGAAACTCACTTGCACATGCACATCATATTTTGGAAGAGATGTTTCTAATGATGACTGACTGCTTTGGTATCTCTTAATAATATACATTATTTAATAATATACATACATATACTGCTTTGGTATCTCTTAAGAATATACATTATTTAATAATATACATACATATACTGCTTTGGTATCTCTTAATAATATACATTATTTAGTAATATACATACATATACTGCTTTGGTATTTCTTAAGAAAATGCAATAAAATCTTCTATCCAATTGTAATGATTTTGATTAGGGATGTAGAAATATACTCAAACCATGATACCAGCAGCTTATGATATTAAAAGAAAGGTCTGGAGTATTTTTAAGCAGAGCCCTGTTGTATGAGCTTTCTAGCAGCAATGTATTTCGCATGGAATGAAAGAATTTCGAACAGCATAGACCTAACTTGAATGCAAAACGCGTTACATAGAGTCAAAGGGACCTCGGATCTTACTTTCGGTTTCGAATAATGAGGATCCATTGATTCAGTGTAAAGTGCTTGTTCGCTTCTGCGTTTGGTCAATGCTGTTCCAAATTTTTGTTACACTCGCTAACAAGTACATTTGGCTCGTTTGTCAGGGATATGCTAGAAATCACTCCAGAGCACCTCTTTAAGGTCACAATATATTTTTTCTGTTTTTAATGCAGGCAAAATTTTAAAAATAACTTACAAATTTTGCCTTTTTATTAAAACTTTCACAAGTGAGTCTAAAATGTGTTTTACGTTTATCTGGCTCCAGCTGTGAAAGTTGGGGTCACTACTGATGGGCTTTGACAGGAGGCCCACAAGATACAGGTACAGGTGTATTCTACCTGCAAGATACAGGTACAGGTGTATTCTACAGGTACAGGTGTATTCTACGTGCAAGATACAAGTACAGGTGTATTCTACGTGCAAGATACAGTACAGGTGATCAGGTACAGTATTTCTACGTGCAAGATACAGGTACAGGACTAGTGCAGTGGTGCAGTATTCTACGTGCAAGATACAGGTGCAGGTGTATTCTATGTGCAAGATACAGCTAGGTGACTCTGTGTTCACAATAATACGTCAATCTAGAAAAAAGCAGTCTGGTATGAATCACCTTAGTGTACCTAAACTGATCATTGTCAGTGGTACCATACATGCCAAAAGAGTGAAGTTCATACTGTAAACTGGAGGCTTGTAACTCAGTTGGCATGAAATGAACAAAGCTCTCATTGCAATGTGAAGTTGGGGTGCAGTGCCATGTGACCAAACTGAATGTAGGCCTATTCGTTGTATCCATACATACAATGCATACATACATACATTCATTCCATGCAGTTCAGTTTATCTTCTTCTCTCTTGTCTTGTCTTGTCTTGGCTAGTAGGCCATGCTAGCATTAGAGGATTAGCATTGCCATCAACTTTAATTTATGTGATCTAAAAAAAAAATTACAACTGCAATAGTTTTTATTCAAATGTTTATTAGAACCTGAAAATCCTTTCACTCGTAAAGCACATTGAAATTTTGTCTCAATGACTTCCACTGTTTTGTTGTGCATGGCCTGCGAACATTTTAGAGTCGGTCTTCTAGTCTGTGCATCAAGGTGCGCCATTAACCACGCTGTGAGTTGCTATCCATTCTGAAGCAAAGTGTGTGTGTGTGTGTGTGCGCGTGTGTGTGTGTGCACCACTAAACACTCTGGAGTTGCTATCCATTCTGAAGCAGACCGAGGAGATTCTAAATGAGCCCAGTAGCCAACTAGGACTAGTTGTCCAAATTCGGATGTCAGCCGTCCTATTTTGTCCACATATCTGCTTTGCTATGTAAATATCGTGATATACCTTTAACGGATCTCGTCTCTTAACATATCTGCTTTGCTATGTAAGTATCGTGATATACCTTTAACGGATCTCGAACTATCTCGCTTTAACATATCTGCTTTGCTATGTAAGTATCGTGATATACCTTCCTTTAAACGGATCTTCGTCTCTTAACATATCTGCTTTGCTATGTAAGTATCGTGATATACCTTTAACGGATCTCGTCTCTTAACATATCTGCTTTGCTATGTAAGTATCGTGATATACCTTTAATGGATCTCGTCTCTTAACTACTTTGTATTGAAATGGTCCCGATGGGTTTGCTATTGCAGTACATGACGATTGCATCTTGCGTGCGTGCGTGTGTGTAGTGTGTGTGTAGTGTGTCCATGAAGACTGAATCTTGCTGTTTGTGTGTGTGTCTATGGTGATTGCATCTTGTTGTGAGTGTGTGTGTGTGTGTGTGTTTGCGTGTCCATGAAGACTGAATCTTGCTGTGTGTGTGTCTATGGTGATTGCATCTTGTTGTGTTTGTGTGTGTGTGTGTGTGTGTCCATGTCCATGAAGACTGAATCTTGCTGTGTGTGTGTGTCTATGGTGATTGCATGCTGTTGAGAGTAAAGATCTCCACTCCCTCTGTAGCTCCACTGGTTTATTATTCAGTGTGCAGACGGTGGGCTGGGGCCGCGAGGCTATTGTAGCGCAGTGTGTGTGTGTGTGTGCGTGTGTGTGTGTGCTGGGGCCGTGAGGCTATTGTAGCGCAGTGTGTGTGTGTGTGTGCGTGTGTGTGCTGGGGCCGTGAAGCTATTGGTATTTGTGGGCTTGTGGCGCTTGTGTCAGTGAAACAGATGAGCAGGAGCGCAGAAGACGACAGGCACTGGGGGAGTAGAGAGGCCTCTTGCTGCAGACCCGCATTCACACACACACACACACACACACACACACACACACACATTCAGTTTGTCAAGAAGACCTCTTGCTGCAAACCCGCATTCAGTTTGTCAAGAAGACCTCACTGTCCTGTATACACACACACACACACACACACTTTGTTGGCTGGTGAGTTTTCTTCCCAAAGAGCCCTCCTTTATGTCCATACATATAATATAATACTGTATGTGCAGACTTTATACATTACATATATAATATAATACTGTATGTGCAGACTTTATACATTACATATATAATATAATACTGTATGTTAAACACTTTATACATATATAATATAATACTGTATGTGCAGACTTTATACATATATAATATAATACTGTATGTGCAGACTTTATACATATATAATATAATACTGTATGTACAGACTTTATACATATATAATATAATACTGTATGTGCAGACTTTATACATTACATATATAATATAATACTGTATGTGCAGACTTTATACATATATAATATAATACTGTATGTGCAGACTTTATACATATATAATATAATACTGTATGTTAAACACTTTATACATATATAATATAATACTGTATGTTAAACACTTTATACATATATAATATAATACTGTATGTGCAGACTTTATACATATATAATATAATACTGTATGTTAAACACTTTATACATATATAATATAATACTGTATGTGCAGACTTTATACATATATAATATAATACTGTATGTGCAGACTTTATACATATATAATATAATACTGTATGTGCACACTTTATACATTACATATATAATATAATACTGTATGTTAAACACTTTATGCATATATAATATAATACTGTATGTTAAACACTTTATACATAATATAATATAATACTGTATGTGCAGACTTTATACATATATAATATAATACTGTATGTTAAACCCTTTATACATATATAATATAATACTGTATGTTAAACACTTTATACATATATAATATAATACTGTATGTTAAACACTTTATACATATATAATATAATACTGTATGTGCAGACTTTATACATATATAATATAATACTGTATGTGCAGACTTTATACATTACATATATAATATAATACTGTATGTTAAACACTTTATACATTACATATATAATACTGTATGTTAAACACTTTATGCATATATAATATAATACTGTATGTGCAGACTTTATACATATATAATATAATACTGTATGTGCAGACTTTATACATATATAATATAATACTGTATTTTAAACACTTTATACATATATAATATAATACTGTATGTTAAACACTTTATACATATATAATATAATACTGTATGTTAAACACTTTATACATATATAATATAATACTGTATGTGCAGACTTTATACATATATAATATAATACTGTATGTGCGCACTTTATACATATATAATATCATATACTGTATGTTAAACACTTTTATGTCCATACATATATAATTTATTGTATGTGCACACTTTATTGATCATGATAGTTGCCAGTCAACATAGTGTAACATCAAATAGTCATAAGTGTGTATAACTACATGAGCTTTTAATTAAAGTGAAAGTTTAGTCAACAGCCAGTTTGTTTTGTTAAATGCCAGTATGCAGAATTTCAATCCGCTAAGACACTAAACAAGTCAATGGCAAAATAAGCTGTTTGGAAATGGCAGTGAAGATTTGGCAGATTTTTGTTCATGGGTGCAACCCACATCCCCAGCTCAACAGCTCACCCCATTAATGCATAATCTATAGAAATAAGGGACCATTTGAAAGGGAATGAAATAGGCTTTCCAGCAGGAGATGATTTCTTGACAAAAGATATTCCCTTGTTGTACATGTCGAGTGAAATGCATTTGTAAAAATCTGATGAGTGTGAAAACAATGAGGGCAATGGATAACAATTTAATTTTAAAAAAAGGAGACACGCAGTCTGTTCAAGAGGAGACTACTACTTACCCTAACACACAGGGGTAGATTTATTATCCGTTTTGCCATGGCGCTAACCGTTTTGAGGCGCTATTTCCACGCTAAGACTGTGTTGGCCAACACAATCTTATTTACAGAGAGGACGCACCTGCCTGAAATCGCAACGCTGCGCCTGAAATCGCAAGCTGCGCTTGAGGGAGGTGAGTGGGATGGTATGTGCAAACTACATCTAATTAAGTATTCTGTGGTATTTACAAAGACTTTTTTTTACAAAGGCTTTTTTGGCATTCCTGGTACCATTCCGTTCATAATAACTTATGAACGGAATGGTGTATGACCACAAAATTTGGAGGAGATCCAAAAAACTATGCATAACATTCAATTCAATTCAATTCAATTCAATTTTATTTGTAGAGCGCACAAATACAGTACATTGTCTCGCGGCGCTTTACAGACAGTACGGGAAGCATCCATGAGAATCAGGGGCAAGGAAAAACTCCCTCGCTTTGTAAATAGTTTGTTATGTAGGAAGAAACCTTGGGCAGATCCACGCCTCATGGACTCAGCCTACCTGCCTGGGGCCTAATAAAGTATCCGTAAAGTCTGATGCATAGATTGACCATGGTTAACACAAAACAGTATGAGTACTGAATGTAGTCAGAGATGATATACACATAGTTTGTGCGACAGTCAGGGCCAAGGGATGGAGTCAGTAGTTGGAGTGTGGGATTAGTCAGTATTTGGAGTGGGATCAGAGTTCATTGGGTGTTGGTCGCCATCTAAGTAGTGGTCATCAGGGGGCCATCAGGCCAGTTCCATCACGGGCCTCAGAGAAAAGGGGGATGGTCATGGTGTGTGGCTCCGGGGAGGTTGGTCAGCATCCGTAGTGGGGTAGGGTTGGTGGCAGGGAGGTACGGGAGGTTCATCACTCAGCCAGTGCGTCGGGGCAGAGGAGGCAAGAGAAACAAAGAGAAACAGAAACAAGAGGATTAGGCCAATCTAGGAGGATATCACTTCATGATATGTGTCATATAATCTAGCTAGAGTGAGGAGAGGGAGAGAGAGAGAGAGGAGAAAGAGGGTTGTACAGGATGGCAAGTGTGCAGAAGGTGGCAGCACTAGGCTATCGCAGCATAACTAAGGTATGGTACATGGCATCTCACCAACCCAGAAGGGGGTGGTCAGTGGCCGCCTTGGAAAAACAGCAGAGGTAGCCCTCCCAAGAAAGCCCAAGAGGAGTGGTGATATGCCATGGCCCACTCCTAATTATAGGAAATGTCAAAAGGAAGGTTTTAAGTCTAGACTTAAAGGTATTGAGAGTGTCTCGCTTCGCGAATGTAGGGAGGAATAGAATTCCATAGAAGAGGTGCTCGATAGGCAAAAGCTCTTCCCCCAATTGTAGTTTTAGATATGGTCACTTTTTCAAGGAGGCCAGCATTTTGAGATCTCAGAGGTCTTGCTGGATGGTATGGAACAAGTAAATCTGTAATATATGCAGGAGCTAAGCCATTAAGTGCCTTATACGTCATGAGAAGGATTTTGAAGTCAATTCGACTTTTGACAGGAAGCCAGTGTAGAGATGCTAGAATGGGAGAAATATGTTCATATTTCTTAGTTCTAGTGAGTGTTCTAGCTGCTGCATTTTGGATTAGCTGTAGACTTTTAATGCAGGTGTTACTGCACCCTGAGAACAGAGCATTGCAGTAGTCGAGTCTGGAGGTAACAAATGCATGCATAAGTTTTTCAGCATCCTCAAAGGACAGGAACTTCCTAACCTTAGCAATGTTTCTAAGGTGAAAAAATTATGTTTTAGAAATGTGCTTTACATGGCTATTCAGGGAGAGGTCTTGATCAATAAGTACCCCCAGATTTTTCACTTGTGAGCTAAATGAGAGTGTAGGACTGCTAAGTGAGCTATGATGGTGAAGCGAGGTGTCCTTAAGTTGTTTAGAGGCAATCATCATAACTTCAGTTTTATCTGAGTTCAAGCATAAGAAATTTTTTGACATCCAAACTTTAATGTCTTCAAGACAGGCATTAAGTTTGGTTGTCGGAGTACAGTCGCTAGGCTTCATAGAGAGATAAAGCTGTGTATCATCTGCGTATGAGTGAAATGCAATGCCATGTTTCCTAATGATTTCACCCAGAGGTAGCATATATAGAGAGAATAGTAGGGGGCCCAGTACTGAGCCTTGCGGAACGCCATATTTAACTTTAGCATGATAAGATGAGACGTTGTGAGCATGTACAAATTGGTATCGATCAGTGAGGTAGGATTTGAACCAAGCTAGTGCTGAATTTCTAATGCCTATCGTATGTTCGAGTCTGTGTAGTAGGATATCGTGGTCAATGGTGTCAAAAGCTGCACTAAGATCAAGTAAGATTAATATGGATACATTACCATTGTCCATGGAAAGAAGGAGGTCGTTGAAGACTTTAACTAAGGCTGTTTCAGTGCTGTGATTAGCTCTAAATCCTGATTGGAAGACTTCCTGGATTTTGTTTTCGTCTAGGAAGCGACAAATTTGTTTGAACACAATTTTTTCTAGAATTTTGGATATAAAAGGAAGGTTGGATATAGGTCTGTAATTAGCCAGAACATCAGGGTCAAGGTTTGTTTTTTTAATCAATGGTTTAATGACTGATGTCTTGAAAGTAGTTGGTACATGTCCCGCTAGGAGTGAGCTATTGATAATTTCAAGTAATGTCTCAGCTAGCGGTGTAAAGGCTGCCTTGAGGAGGTGAGTAGGAATAGGATCAAGTAGGCATGTTGACGCCTTCGCTTTAGTAATGAGAGAAGAAATTTCTAATATATCAGTGGGCATAAAGGAGTCAAGGTATGCTACGGGTTGGCTACAGCTATCAGTAGTTAGTAGAGAGGCTGTAGGCATGTTGCTAATTTTAAGTCGTATGGTTTCAATTTTTTCATTGAAAAAAATTCAGGAAGTCGTCACTGCTGAGGTGACTTGGAATGGACTGAGTTACTTCAGTCTTACTTTTTGTCAAATTTGATATAGTGTTGAAGAGGAATTTTGGATCGTCTTTGTGTTCATGTATAAGCGAGGAATAATAAGCTGTTTTAGCATTGTTCAGTGCAGTCTTGTATTCTTTCAGGCTCTCTCTCCAGGCAATGTGAAATACTTCGAGTTTAGTGTTGAGCCATTTCCTTTCTAGTCTGCGAGCAGCCTGTTTTAATGTACGTGTATGTGTGGTGTACCAAGGGGCAGTTTTTTCTACCTTCCTTGTTTTCTTTTTAAGTGGAGCAATTAAGTCAAGTGTTGAATGTAATGTGTTCATAACATGATCAGTAAATTGGTCGATATGTGTTGGTGATGGGATAGGACTATCATAGCGTGTTGGTGTAAGGTCAGGAATTTTTCCAATGAAATCGTCAGTGGTTTTAGGCGTTATGCCTCTAGTGTAGTAGTGGGTCACATTTTGCGCTACATGGTCGACTGGTATTTCTAGAGTAATAAGGTAGTGGTCAGTCAATGTTGGTTGGGGTGCAATTGTAAGTTGTTCTACTTGAGTACCATAAGTTAGTACAAGGTCGATAGTGTGGTTGTCTTTATGTGTAGGTGCATTTACATTTTGACAGAAGCCAATGTGCTCAATAAGAGATTGGAATGCAGCTGTCAGGCTGTTGTGTGCAACATCCATGTGAATATTAAAATCACCCAAGATGACTATTGTATCTGATTTAACAACTAATGTGGATATAAAGTCAGAGAATTCAGTTAGGAATTCAGTGTATGGCCCTGGAGGTCTATACAATGTTACAATAGTTAATGGCTTAGCTCCAGGTTGAATAAGGTTGAGGACGAGTACCTCGAAAGAATTGAACTTATGTTCGAGCTTGGGAGCCATACTGCAGCTAGAATTGTAGATAGTGGCTACCCCACCTCCACGCCCGCGTTGGCGCGGTGTGTGGAAGTTTGAATGACTGGGGGGAGTGGCTTCATTTAGCGATAGGTATTCGTCTGGTTTTAGCCAGGTTTCAGTGAGGCAAAGTATGTCAATATGATTATCAGTAATGAGTTCGTTTACTAGCGTCGATTTTGACGAGAGTGAGCGAGTATTCAACAAGCCAAACTTCAATTTTGACTGTTGGCTATGCTTATAGTTTGCTTCTGGTTTTATGTGTATGAGGTTACTATGGTTAATGCCTCTATATCTCGTGGACACTCTCCCTAAGGGGACCTGACTTCTGCTAATATCACGGCGACGCGGCAGGGAACTGTGTAAGACAGTAATCCTGCCACCTGAACCAAACTCTGGTATATCAGGAACATGCCGCGGTTAGATGCCGGTCGATGTTCCTAGAAAGGAGACCGGTTCCCCTCCGCGAGGGATGGAGACCGTCTCGATTCATAAGTTCAGGTTTTCCCCAGAATGACCTATGGTTGTCAATAAACCCCACGTTATTATCGGCACACCATTTAGACAGCCATCGGTTCAGGTCGGAAATTCTGCTGCTTATTTCCTCCCCGAGGTTAAGAGGTAGGGGACCAGAGAAAGTTACAGAGTCAGACATCGTTTGTGCCAACCCACACAGGGACATAAAACTCATTTTGGTGATCTCCGACTGTCTAAGCCGAACATCGTTAGCACCGGTGTGGATAACAATACGAGAGTACCTAACATTACGTTTAGCCACCAGTACTTTTAAATAGGATTCGATGTCGCTAGCTCTGGCCCCTGAGATTGAAGTGACTATGGCCGAGGGCGTTTCTAGCTTCACATATCTGACTGACGACCCGCCAATCACCAGAGTTTTATGGTTGGTAGAGTTACTCGGTGAGTCACTCAGAGGACTAAATTGGTTAGATAGGTGAAGCGGTGGTGGTTGGAGTGCAGTGGGGTTTATTTTGCCGGCTTTTCTGCGCCTAGCCGTGACAAAACGACCCTGATCCCGCTGCGGGGGAGAAGCTGCCGGCTCGCTAGCTAGTTCTAGCTCTCTAGGGGATGAGCTCGCAACTGGTGCATCCACACTTGCTAAGGGGGCTGAGTTGCTAACTGGCACTAGCTTGTCTAACGTGTGGATGCGGTCTTCTAGCCTAATGATGTCGGCTAACGTGAGGAAGCGGGCTTCCAGCACCGATAGCCTTGCCTCCATGCTAGCTAGTTTCCTACAGTTGTTACAAGTATCGGTACCACTAAAGGAGGCTGACGAGTAACTAAACATTTGACATCCCGGACAACGGATAGGGGTAGAGGAGGAAGGAGAGGACATGGTGCAGACAGAACAAGTTGTAAGGACAGTAATTAAATCTAGCGTTAAGTTGAGGGCTAAAATAAAGTAGATTTAGGATGAAAAACTATGAGCTCACAACTAGCGTGGCACTAGCGTGTCAATCTGAGTCTGAATGAGAGAGGAAATGACGTAGCACGCTTACCGTAGTGACCGTAGAACATCATTTTGGTGTCATCAGAGCCCGTTTACGGAGAGCCCCACCACTCTCTATTCACCCCCATTGTACCGGTTTTTGGCTGCAGTTCACCTAGAGGGCGATCGCGGGCGAGTCCAAAATACCTGGGGCCCTATGGAGCTACATGGCTAAATGTACTGTTTCTACCCATTAGACGTCAGGAACTGTCAGATTTGAATTTATTTTTGGCAAGTACATAGATGTGGCAAGTGGACATAGATTAGCTATAAAAAGTTAATTAACAAAGACCCATACCCTCTCAGTTTTTCACATTGTGAGCCTGTTTTGCCTGTGCCTCGCTAGCATTATGCTAACTGGCCAGTGAGTGAGGGCTGGTGAGGGAGAAATGAGGAGACTGCATGTCGATGTTATAGCGAACGAAAGCACCTAAACATTTTGTTCCACGATTATTTATACAATCTTTGTCCCCTTTATCCTAAACATTATTGCAATTTTAAGACAAAAAATTATATTAAAAGAAATGTAGGAATTTGGGGTGCAGCTCCATTGAACCCAAACCTTTTTGGACTCGCCCGCGAGCGCCCCTAGGTGCAATACCACACCGGAAAATTCTCCCCTTATTAAAATTTCTCTGGTGTCATTATGTGATATTATGATTTTCTGATTATTTCCCAAAATGTCACCATACTGTATTTTGCGTGTGGCAAATACCGTCTCTTCAAAGCAGATCTAAACCAAGCTCAAATCGTTTTGAGTGAGAAAATTTACTTTGTTTAATGGCAGCAGTGATCCGAACAAGATGAAGACAGATACATGTTTGGGAGCAGATACATGTTTGCCTCGAGAATTTGCCTCTCTTTTCTAATTAAGCTAAGAAGAATTCATCCGACGATACAAATTAAACAGCAATACCACAGGCAATATTCAGTTAGTGAATGTAATCAAAGATGACGTTCCCATTCCATACCAACACATGTTGAACTAGAAAATCGCAAAATAATAATGAAGAACACAAAGCCATGTTCCAGTCTGCTTAGAATTTATTTTCCCCATTGTGATTCATTTTCAAAATATTTTGTTGCTTTCAGCCATCTCCATCTTTCAAAAGCATCTCCTATACATATTCTTGTTTTATTTCTGACCTCGTCATGACATTTTTCAGAAACATAATGAGGCTTTGACAATGACAACAACACGAATACCACTTGAAATGACAACGTAAACATTACTGCAACTTAGCTTTTCAAATGCTAATATTCTGGCTGGACTACAACTATCAGTTCTATCAGTGTTTAAAACTAACATGATTCCTTCATGTCTAGTGACATATCAGGGCTGTTTCAGCTGTGGTTGCCTTTAACTCATTGACTGCCAGCCGTTTTCAGAATAGAAGTTCCATACTGCCAGAGGTTTTGGGGAATTTTGACTGTTTTTTAAAGAGCCACAGAATATTATGTGTTACGACTACATAAAAAATGAAACTACCACAAGAAAGAGCAGACTCTCTTCTTTCACCAGAAAAAAAGTTCGTTCTACCCCTTTCCATTGCTTAGAAATCAGCAGGCGAACATAAGCTACTTTCTCCAAACACTCCCGTTTTTTATCAAAAAAGGGAGAAAATTAGCGTTTTGTTTGACAACGTTAGTGTCTTGGATGCGCGTTTTTTCGGTCTATTAGCAAAACAAACATCGGGAAAATGTCTTCCTTTGATAAGACCACAAAAACAACAGTAACAGGGGCTTTTGGTAATAAAATAGACATTGTTGTAACAAGGTAAATATATGCTATTACAGGCTGTGACAGCGATAACTCAGTGATCAACATGATAACTCAGTGATCAACATCCGGCTCGCAAATTCTTACCTGACCCGAAACTGTGAGCTAGCTGGGCACTGAAACAAGTCACAACTGCTATTTCCGTTTGCCCAAGGTTGATCTCCTTCATCTCCCACGATCGGAACACTACTCGAACTACTATGGCAGTGACACATACTCTGATCGAGTGTGAACTGCCTAAATTTCTCCGATTTATGTCTGCACTTTGCTAGCGGCATATTTAGCCATGTCATTAGCTTTCTCTACTTCTCCCTTGGCCATAACTATGAATCTATGCTCATCTCACATCCAAAGTGACACACTGCCACCCTCAGGATCAATTTGGAACAACAATTTTCGACGGAGAATTCTGATATTTACAGACAAGGTTCCCTAGGTCTTTCTGCAGCCCTCCCCATTAAAAACGCAGTTGACGTCTAAAGACGTCATTGGCAGTGAACGGCAGTATTTCAGTTGACGTCTAAAGACGTCATTGGCAGTCAATAGTTAAGCAGCCTATCTGCCAGCTATTTCTTGTAATGTCAGACTAAATATCATACTGCTTTTTTCGGGTGGTAAAAACGTTTGGCCTATAGCAGGGCTATTCAATTAGTTTTCCAAGGGGGCCACATTTAGACCCCGTTTACACAAACTCAGATAACCATAAAGACGCACATGTTTCTCTGCGGTTGCACCTCTCTGTTACACTTACCCGAAGGTGAAGACGGAGAATCCCACAAACTCCGGGCAAGGTGGAGATGTCAGGAGAACCCCGTCTTCAGAGATTTGTGTAACTACCCATAACCGGAGCTCTAGCACCAAAGACTGTTGGATCAAATGAGAAGCACCTACGTTCGCGCATAGCAGTTCTATTTTCACAAGAGGCACCACCTAGTTTTGAATGATGTCAGGACTTTTACCAATAAATCGTCTTTTTGGAGTTATCAGGTTTTTTTGGCATGTATCTCTCATATTCTGTAAGTGTTAAACATGATTTCAAGACTAATGTTGTAAACTGTTACTGTTGGTATTTCTATCAGATGAAGCTGCCAGGCAGTAAATAGCCTACTAAAATTTCAAGTTGTTAGCGAGCTAACGCTAGCGATCTAGCTAACGTAATGTTTTACATTTATATTTGAGATTTAATTTATTGACAGCCTGCGGGTAACATTACTGAGTTCATTTTAACTGGACAGAGCAAACGTAAACATAGTTTGCAGCAATATGTGAGGTTTGAGCAAAGTCCAAAACGACTAGCTTATAGTTAGCATATAGCTAAGTCGTCATGGTAACTGCCAAACAAACCCCCTCTGTCTAAAGCTAAAAAGCAAACTTGGTTCATACAACATTGTTTTGCAGAGGAGCGATTGAATTGTCATTTGTTGGTTTCATTAATGATCACAGACAATATTATGGCACACATTAATATCATTCTATAATTTCTTAAGGGAAAATGTTAATGATGTGACGTAACGTTAATGTGACACTGCTGCTAATGCAGACCGAAACACTTCACGTTTGTGCCCATCTGCCACGATGTTGCTCCCTTGAAAGATCTTTGATAAAACTGTGACGTGGTGGTTAATTGTCACCGCCTTTCTTAGCCGTTTTTGATGTTTGTGTAAATGCGATTGTTTTCTTACTCGGGGGAGGGAAGATAACCGGTTTCTCGAAGACCCGGGGTAGTGTAAACTAAGCATTAGAATCCAAGAACTTGAGCGGGGCCGCAAACTTTTCGCGGTCACTATTTTCAAATAGTCAAATCGCAACACATTGATTAAAATGCATATTTGCTTTGTTTTAACAATAACTTTGCATGTCAACAATACTCACAAAGTATTTATTTACAAAATGTACATTTTTAAATTACCAGAACAGAATATTTTAATACCATAACTTTGTTTTTAAAGTGAATTATTCATCCCTAAATGTCCTATTACAGAACTTATTTTGCACTCCAACAGGTAGACTAAAAAGAAAAATTTAAAATAACACGTAAACACGCAAGGACTCTAATATAGTACAGTTGTCATAAGAGAAAATGCTGCATCAATAGACCAAATCAGCTTAATAAATAAATAAAAAGGCCAGAGCCGTATATAGAGAGAGTTCGGACAACTAAGGATTCGAACGTTCAAGCTATTCACTATGCTGATTGGTTGTGAGCTTGTCACGTGTTTTATGGACTCCATGTTTGCTACCAATTCACGCAGCGACTCCTATTAGGGAATGTCAGATCTCGGATAATGAAGTTCAGTATATCATTAAATTATACAAATGGTCCTGCTTATGGCCTCAGTGCAGGACCGGGAAAGGAGAAAATGTTTCCCTCATTCCCTAATACATCGCACTGCATGCGCTATTACCGTTGTCACATGAACAGACGCAGCACAAATAGCCTAATCTTAGTAAATGAGGGCCAGTGTCTGTGACTCTGTGTCTGTAGTTGTGTGTAGTTATGTGTATGTAGTTGTGTGTGTGTGTGTCTAGTTGTGTGTGTATGTAGTGTTGTGTGTGTGTGTTTGTAGTTGTGTGTATGCAGCGGTGTGTCTGTAGTTGTGTATATGTGAAGTTGTGTGTTTGTAGTTGTGTGTCCGTGGCTATATGCCTATTTGGGCATGTAGTTGGCCATGTCTCTGCAGCTGTGTGTGTCTGGCTATATATGTGTGTGTCGTGTGTGTGTGTGTGTGTGTGTGGTTACACTGCTTCCTGCAGTGTGTTAAGATTGTTAAATTAAGCAGATCCAACATGCTTTACAGGGCATATGACTTCCCCAAAACCAGGTCAGGCAGAAGGAAGGGTGAGCAGTAGCCCACACAGCATACACACACACACACACACACACACACACACACACACACACACACACACACTCACATAAACAGACATACACTCACATACACACACACAAAGACACACACTCTCACATAGACACACACATACACACACTCACATACACAGACATACACACACACAAAGACACACACACACACACACACAGTTGCCCACACTACACTGGCTACACGCCTCCTGCATAGAGTACAGCTGAACCTAGGGTGACCAGACGTCCCCGATTTTCAGGGACAGACCCCGATTTTGGCCGAGTAGCCTAACAATACCTGCCGTCCTACGTTTCGCAAATTCGCGTCCCGGTGGCACAGGTCCGGGGAAAAAACATCAACACCCAGCCAGTTCCGGCTGAGTTACAGTTTAATTCATGCCTTATAAAATTGCCACCTGTTTTTGACTGGATCTTCCTTCTTTTTGGTTGTCTGCCCAGGAAAACTTACACACTCTCCCTCGACATCCACATTTTAAATTGACAGTTTTCTCCTCGCCAATCCATTTTGCGCATTTACACACTTGACGGACTCGCAACACTGGCAACACTGGCATTTAAGCCGGTTTAGCAAACGCAGGTCTTGTATTTCATTTCAGTGCTATCTTTCTCAAACAGTTCAGGGGTCAACGCTATGTTCAGTAAATAGGTAGGATCAAAGTTTTCTTTCTCTCACCCCAACCAATCTAAAAGACAGGCGAGTAGGCATTTTTTTTTTTCTTAAAAGGGCAACAACATTAAAAAAAAACTTTGATCTATTTGTTATTCTGTTGATATTATACCAAATATGGTAGGTGTAGGCTATATGACTTCTGCCCATGATGGCAGCAGTAGCTAGGCTACATTATTGCAATAATCTCTCTTTATGGGTTATTTCCCTTCTATGGAAGAGGCATACAGATTGGTGCAGAGAGGTGGGGCCAACATTTAAAAGGGTTAAAAGGTTTATCACTTCCTACAACCCTTCACAGACCCTAGAATGCCCTTAGTATACAGAATAATGCACAATGCAATGCATTATCCAGAATGCCTATGATAATACTTCATTCTGTCTGAAATTTTGGGAAAACAAAAAATGTAGACCTGGCTGTATGGATTTTGCTTTCTTTTATTCATAGGCCTAATTGTGACATTATAGAATGCATAGGGGGAAACCAGATATGGGAACAGCATATTGACCATCAGCTAATCCTGATAGTTAGTTTACAGTATCAGCATCAGCCATTTGAAAAAAACACATCAGCCATATGAAGATAAAAAAAAGTCCATATCATGTGTCAGACAAAGTGTATAGCCCACTGAAAGGGAAAAAGGCCTCTTCAGCTATTTATGGATGAACTACAAAACACAATAAAGGAGAGGGCAAAAAAACAAAGAATGTTTTAATGTTTTTTTTTTTCGCAGAACAGTAAAATGTCCCCGATCTTTCTCAAAGAAATCTGGTCACCTTACTGTATGCACACACACAGGGCCGGTTCTAGGCATAGACAAACCGAGGCGGTTGCCTAGGGCACCGAATATCAGGGGGCATCACAATACATTTCTTACCCTTTTTCATCAGTTTTTCTCATATATTATTAGAAAACGGAGGGCAATACTCAAATCTGGCCAAGGGCACCAAAAGGCTAGAACCGGCCCTGCACACACACACACACACAGCTATACATATACATACACACAAATAGATTCACACACATTCACCCATTCTTTAGTTCATTCTACAGTCCTACTTTCAAGTTACCCATTTAATCACGTTTGACTTCAAATAATTAAAATATATTCAAGACAGAAACTAAGCCTTGAGAACATGACTAGTTGATTTACATTCTGTGCAACAGACCTAAGAATGCAAGAAAGGGCAATAAGAGCTGGTCATATTTAAATATATTAGCATGTACTGTAATAAAAGGAATCTGGAAAAAAAAGTAAAAGTCAAAGTAAACTTTAAACCCAAAAGGGAAATTCAAGTGGTCGCGGTGCATTTGTGCAGACATGACTTAAGACAAGGTAGACAAGACTTAAACACAAATAAATAAATAAATAAAAATGATACAGATAAAATGTAGGTGTCAACATTAAAACTATGTAATTTGCACTATGCGTATAGGCCTACATCAAATATTCCCATGTGGGAACGTCCATGCGTATAGGCCTACATTAAATATTTCCATGTGGGAACGTC
>JAODXP020006858.1:7500-10000 GCA_027497455.2 Sardinella longiceps | reverse complement strand
ATGTCATAGGATGGATCTTTGTTAGGGCCTAACTTGTTCAACCCTGTTCTATCATGTCATAGGATGGATCTTTCTAAGATACCAATGAGACCCATTACTTTGTCCCAACAAAACACCTCTTCCCTCCACTTCAACATCTCTGAAATGAGATGTGACCTTCCAACCTTATGATTTGCCGCTTTGGTCAGGTTCCTTAACAGCTACACTGCCACCTGCCCCCATCATTATGAGCAAAGCCATTTAAATACAAAGTCTTAACCTGGTTGTTATGAGTGTCGTATTTGGGTGTCTTTTGGCACCTCTCTCCATCCATTGGGGCCCCGCCCCCTTGCCAATTACCTGTCTCTTCCGCTACACTGGTCCTGTTCATTGCATGTGTTAATATGTCACAGATATGTTAATATATCACAGAATATGACACAAAAATTACATTCACTCAAACACTCAACTGTCAATTTATTCTGAAATGTATTGTCATTGTTCATGTGATTTAACAGTATACTGATAAGATTATTATTGTATGCATGGACAGTAGTATGTGCTGCAGAACCACTAGACTCACTAACAGCTTTTCCCCACAGGCCATCAGACTGTTCAACTTACTCCTGAGAGCAAGACCGTAATCCCCCACGTGGCAATTTCCTCAGTTTAATTATCTTGGAACTATAATCCAGTTCGGCGTAATAATCAACACACGTAGTGAATGTAACATGAACTTGTGTTGTGTTTGTTGGGACTATTTTCAGGGGCTGCTTTGAGATGAGTGTGCTGCTGCGCCACGCACATTGATCATTATGCAGAAATGAGATATAGTTCCAAACCAATTCGTCCAAAGAAATCGCCATGTTTCATTTTCTGCAAGTATTATTACATTTTTCAACTAGAGATGAGAAGACATTTAAATGGGAAAATTACCAGAAATATTTATTACTTTTAAGCGAGATGCTAGCGGGCGCGATGCTACCTGTTCAAATTCGATTCAAGCAACTATGCTAGGCTAGAGCTGCAAGTCGTATCGCCAGGCTCGGAGAACGGCTTGATGAACAGAAAAAAGGTAAAACTCAATTTCTTAACTCGAGGGAAGGTGCAAAATTAACTTATTTCCACAAATGGTGGCCTGGCGCTTTAAACTTACTCCGGTATATTGCTTTAATGTGAACTTGTTGCACATTTGGAGTTTTGTGAAACACAACTTCAGTCTGTTTGCAATGTACTGTTGCAGAGTTTGATTGACAATAAAGTTCGCTTTGACTTTTTCCAAAACTCCATCAGTCTTCATCTCTGTCTCATAGCAGTTGATTGAGTTTGTTTGTGTGTGCAACCACTGGGTCAATCCATCTGACTGTGAGGTACCTGAATCTCACACAGACAACAGATTTGACTCACTTTCACTATGATCCCTTAAACTTTCAGATGATGCAGTCAACGATAAAATGAAAGTAAAATCCAGCCCGCTCCATGTGTGAACTATCGGGTGGTGCCCATCTCCATTTCCCTAACCAGAGGCCACATGGCTGAAAGTTGGACACATTGCATGAGCATTAGAGATTTCAATGGACTACCCCAATATATTCAGAAAATTATGACTGAATTATGACAACATCGGCCCAAAAATGGCCACTGGCCCACCGGTGCTACTTTGCTTTAATACATACTAATAATAATACATATATTATACATGTATATATTATTATATATAATATAATACATAGGCTTCACTTGCCTGGAGGCGTCTTCTCCGTGGGCTTATAGAATGAATCTGAATTTCCACTGAAAATTTAAGTCATGGTGACGTGTTAATAAAATGGAGTTATGGCAACGGTGTTAATGAAATACTCATGGTGACATGTTAATGAAATAGTCATGGCAACAGTGTTAATGAAATGGAATCATGATGATGTGTTAATGAAATGGAGTCATGGTAACGGTGTTAATGAAATAGTTATGGTGACTGTTAATAAATGAGTCATGGTGATAGTTTTAATGAAATGGAGCCATGGTAACGGTGTTAATGAAATAGTTTTGGTGATTTCATAAAATGGAGTCATGGTGACAGTGTTAATAAAATGGAGTCATGGTAACAGTGTTAATAAAATGGAGTCATGGTGACAGTGTTAATAAAATGGAGTCATGGTGACAGTGTTAATAAAATGGAGTCATGGTAACAGTGTTAATGAAATGGAGTCATGGTAACAGTGTTAATGAAATGGAGTCATGGTAACAGTGTTAATGAAATGGAGTCATGGTGACTGTGTTAATGAAATGGAGTCATGGTAACTGTTCATAAAATGGAGTGGAGTAGTGGGGCTGTGGCGATGGCTCAGTGTCGGCCATCTTTGGCAGTGTGACAGAGACTCAACCCTGTCTGGGCAAAGGCTGTTTGTTCTGGTGAGGAGAGAGAGTTGAGTGACTTCTGCGCTGACTGCAAACACGTCTTCATGAGAGAGATGGCAGTTCTCAGCACGAGACACTTGAGACGAGACAGTCGAGACAAGACAGT
>JAODXP020006858.1:0-2500 GCA_027497455.2 Sardinella longiceps | reverse complement strand
TGCAAAACCCTCCCAAGTCAATTTGCAATGAATTTACAGAAATAATTCCCTAATAATTCCTTTAAACATGCTTTATTATTGGAGCCATGTTATAGGGTTCTCTTTTTCAAGAGGTTAAAATAATGTCTGACCTCAAAACGCACATCTCTAAAGTACCATGACTGAAAATATACATCTCTCCACTTCTGTTTTGGTCCCCTTCTCTTGTCTCGTTCATGATGAGCTGCTACGTTCTCATTAGCTGGCCAATGAGAACGTATAGTAACCATAGCAACATTTGTTTACAGATCTCTTGCCTGAAAATTTGCCTAATCAGACGAAGATTAGCTATCTTTGCTAGCTCTATTAAGTAGTGACAGAGGCAAGAATCACTGATGAAAATCAAAAGTCACTTGTGAGTTCGTGTGTACATCAATCAATGAACTAAATAATAGAGAATAAAATCATGGGCATGGGCAAAGTATTATTAATAACGATAACACAGACAGAGAGAGTAAATTTGTTGTTGGTACAGGCTCAACATTGCTTAGCTTGTCTATTAGCCGGTAGCCTTCCAAACAGGAACAGTGTGAGAGAGACAGAATGCCAATCAAAGAGGTCCAAGTATCTTGTCAAATCATGAAATGGAAGCTCGTTGTCCGAGCCCGCCCTCTCCCATTGACCCCAACTGAAACAGAGCTTCCCTGGAAATGACGTTTTTTGCGTATTTTTGCCGAATTAGCCAATAAACGCGAGTTTCACTTCAAATTGAGTTTCTATGGGGGTCTATGGGGAGATGACAACAGCGCGTCAATGGGATCTCTATGGCGAAACTTGCGTGAGTTTAGAGACCCGAAATTACATTTCTGAACAACGAAATCGAAACATTTTGAACGGTGTTGATATTAATAGACAATACAAGTGACTGGACACCGTTTAGCATGTTCTATTAATAGTTTATGTATGATCTTTTTGGAGAAATTTTAGGGGAAGCTGAGGTTCCCTTGCTGTCTTATGATAGCCGCCTCTGTTACACATATGTCTGAAGACGGGGTTCTCCGACATCTCCACCTTGCCCGGAGTTCGTGATATTCTCCGTCTTCACCTTCGGATAAGTGTAACAGAGAGCTGCAACCGCAGAGAAACATGTGCGTCTTTATGGTTATCTGTGTTTGTGTAAACGGGGTCTATAGCGCATGGGTGCTGTATACTGCGCGCTGACTTTTTCAGGGCAGTGCATGCGTCTGACCCTAAGCGCATGGGTGCTCTATACTGCACGCTAGTGATGGCGCGGGCCAATTATTTTTACGACCCGCCCCAACCCGACCCATCACACAGCCAACCCAGCCCGCCCGACCCGAAAGATTACGCACTGATTTTTAACCCGACCCGCTTAATTTTTTGAAAATAAATAAATAAGTGTTTATTTGTTTATATAGGGCGTAGGCATATAAAACAACACAAATGAAATATCTGCGGCCGCGCGAGGGGATGGTAATGTCATGGCCTGCAAGCAGCGAACTTCCCTCTTGGATCAATACATAGGGATCAATAAAGTTAGTTAGGCTACGTGACAATTTTTATCCGTTCCTTCCGCCCCCAAAATAGTTCATAGCTTGGAACTGCCCTGGCAATATGTAAAAACAATTAGACAAATAGCAAACGGTTTAGAAGTATTGGATATTTACTGAACATCTCAAACTTTTACAGAGAGTTCATCCACGACTTGCAAAACTGAAAGAAACAAATACTTTGGCAAAGGGGGAGCGGGGCGGGGCAATCCCCTTTATGCAAACTGGGGTCGGGCTCCGTTATAGTGAAGTGAATGAGATATGTTGAGATATGTTAAGCTAAAGTTTGTAGCCTAGCCTAACAAGTGTAACATACTTGTGTTCTAGAACAAACTCTTGATCGGTGCAGTTTTCTGGACAGAAACCCTCTATCAGTTTTTACTTCTAAGATACCACTCTGGTCAGGTGTTTTCTTAAAATAAAAACTCAGTGTGAACACACCCTTAGAATTTACCAATTTAATTATTAATTGCATGTTTCTGGCCATCTGCACCGACTGTCAGTTTCTCAGGCTTAAAGACTATAATCAGCTCTCTCAAGACTGCACATCCTGTTGTCATCAACTACGAGTTCCTGTCTGCAACAGTTTCAAAATAAACATCCTCACTATAGTAATGTTAAATGATTTTACTATTTAAACTACTGTAGTATTTAAGTTCAGTGACTCCAACTGACCCCCAACTGCTTCCTCTGTCCATAACGGTTTCAAAATAAGTCCTTACTACAATTACTCAATTTTAAATAATGCAGATATGCAAATGCCACTTCCACTGTTGTAATCAACATAGCAAACATCATAACTACCCAAGTAACAGCCTAGCAACCACTTCCGCTCTTTCAACCTAGCAACCAACATGGCAACAGACATGATTATCCTAACTAACCGAACCCAACTAACCACAGCCAGCATAAGTACACTAGCAGCCATCTCAGATCCTGTAGCAACAGCC
>JAODXP020006857.1:55000-63307 GCA_027497455.2 Sardinella longiceps | reverse complement strand
ATGAAGGAAGTGTGTTTAGCTGACTAGGTGGGTTTGTGTTAGCTGACACACACACACACACACACACACACACACACACACACACACACACACACACACACACACACATAGACACACTGATAAATGAAGGAAGTGTGTTTAGCAGACTAGGTGGGTTTGTGTTAGCTGCACACACACACACACACACACACACACACACACACACACACACACACACACACACACACACACACACACACTGTAATGAAATGAAGGAAGTGTGTTTAGCAGACTAGGCTGGGTTGTGTTAGCTGCACTTTATTATTGGCGGGCTGAAGGTTGAGCACCAACCTGGTTTTGGACATTAAATTGTGCCTGAGTACTGTAGCCTTTGTGTCCTTTCATTGTGTGTGTGTGTGTGTGTGTGTGTGTGTGTGTGTGTGTGTGTGTGTGTGTGTGTGTGTGTCAACATCAAGCCTGAGCTGCTGGAGGCTAGTGCGGCGGATCGTCACCTCTGGCGCACCCTCTGCAACTCTGGGGTCACTCACCTTGAAAACTGCCGCACTCAGAAGCGGGCACAGCGACGGCAACGACGACATCTTGCTGCTCTAACAGCACAGCTTCAGCCGCCTGATCCAGCTCTCACCTGTCCCACTTGTGGCAAGATATGCAGATCCAGGATTGGATTCTACAGCCACACACAGTGGCACAGCAGACAGAAACAATAAGACCCCTCCGGCCCCCCTTTCTGTTTCCAAATCCCTACCCTACCTCAAAAGTTGGAGACTCAGTCATCTTCGCTTGCGATGGACTGCCAATGTATGTGTGTGTGTGAGGTGCGATTGGCCTGTGGAGGCTGCTGGGGCATTCATACAATCTGTGTGTGTGTGTGTGTATGAGGTGGGATTGGCCTGTGGGGGCTACTGGAGCATTCATACAATCTGTGTGTGTGTGTGTGTGTGTGTGTGTATGTATGTAAGGGGGATTGACCTTATCTACCTCACAGGTGTGTTTTATCGCTTACCTGCTTCTTCAGGTGTGTGTGTCCTTTGATGACATTCCTTGTTTTCCGTCTGCTTTATTGAAGCTAGTGTGTGTGTGTGTGTGTGTGTGTGTGTGTCTGTGTGTTTCGTCTGCTTTATTGTTTCTAGTGTGTAATAAACATTCTGAATGTCGGGTAAACGTCAAACATTGACTGAGCATTTCCCTTCTGTAATCAAACATTTACTGGATACAGGAAGTCTTCAGGTGTTTGGCCAAGTTTAGTTTAAGCACAAGGGATCAAACATCAGATTCGCTTCCTTCTCATCAGGGAAAGCTGTAAGCAGAACCAACTCCAGGTATGTCAAGGATAAGATAACAGTACTTCCTTTCTTCTCACCTTTCATTCTTCTATTCTTCTAATACGTGTTCTTGAGACGTGTGGTTATGTTTGGATAATGTTTGAATGGTCCACCACACTGTTATCAAGTTCAGTAGAATAATGTTGGAGGTAAAAATCTTAGTGTAGGTTGCTGACCTATTGATCTCGAGGTATGGTGGGAATGCAGACGTTTTAAACATGGACACAAACAGAAGTGTTACTGACTCAAACTCACTGAAAAGTGTGATGTGTGTGTTCTTGAGATGTGTGGTCATGTTTGGATAATGTTTGAATGGTCCACCACACACACAGTTATCAAGTTCAGTAGAATGTTGGAGGTAAAAATAGTGCTGACCTATTATTGATCTCGAGATATCGTGGGAATTCAAACGTTTTAAACATGGACTCAAACAGAAGTATTACTGACTCAAACTAACTGAAAAGTATGATATGGTGAGAACTCCGACTAATTGAAAAGTGTGAGGTGTTACATAGCCTATATTGTGAACTATAACACCAGAAAAATAATTGATTGTCTTAATAAATTGTAACTGCTTGTCGGAGCAATAAAAACAACTCGGAAAAGGAAATACAGTTGTTGATGTTGTAATATTTGAATGTTTTAAGCAACAAAGGCGTCTTCACAGGTGTAAAAGACAAGCCACCAAGGAGGCACTATAGCACTTGTGTGTGTGTGTGTGTGTGTGTGTGTGTGTGTGTGTGTGTGTGTGTGAACACATTTGAGGGAGTGTGTAGCCAATACAATGTCATGTCATGTGATTCATGTTAGTCCACTTCCAATTGATGACGCCATTCATGTGACTATATGCAATCCAAATGAATTTGAAGATGAGACCAATAAAAAAGTATGATAAGGAGGATACTGTAAGAGTGGTAAAACTTTACAGTGTCACTTTGACAGGCTATTCTATATGCACAAGAGGTCAAATCAATTCAAATATCAAATCAGATAAAAGAAACAGCAAGCTATCTATATCATAAACTATATGTTTGCAATGTATAGTTGCAACTCACATAGCCTCCAACTGTCTTATTTACTTGTAGCTGTACTGTTCTAAAGCAGTGAGTTTGTTTTACTGGATCTTCTAGTCAGCAGTGTTTTTGCACCCTGACTTGACACATGAGCTCAGAATCTTCTCCGTTTGTGTGTCTCCAAGGGAACAGAAGCTTTGTTTGTCCCGTATCCTGGCAACAGGGCTGAGCAGAGCAGGAGAGGAGGAGAGCAGTGCATTGTGGGATGCCATAGAGCTCTGTTGCTCCCAGCAGTGGGGAAGGAGAGAAACAGACCTGACTGACTTACTGACTGACTGACTGAATGGAGTCCCTGAGCAGAAACCAAAGCGTTTGATCAAACCCAGCAGGCAAAAAACATGACAGAGTGAAGTGAAGCAGGTCATCTGATGTGGGTGGAGACTGGAGCCCAGAATAGCTCTGACCCACAGGGGAGACTGGTGCTGGCTCTGTGAAGACTGGACCCAGCATACTGTAGGTGATGATCTAGATGGTCTTTGGTCTTTTTTTCCATCTATTGTGCCTTCCAGCACTGGACCCAGTGTACCTGGGGGCGGTCCGCACTGCATACAGGTCTCAAACCCGACACTCCATCAACTACCACAAACCCAGGGCACGGGAGTCGTGGGTTGTGAGGATTTACACGTACATGTACTGCACGCTAGCTAGCTGAGCAGGTTGGCACCCGTTACACCAGGACTAGTTCCATGGCTTACCTGTGAGGTCTGGACCTAGCAGCACAGGTGAAGACTAGATTCATGGTTTACCTGTCCCAGCTGGTTGGAATATTTCTGATTCTGTGACTGAACCCAGCAGCACAGGTGAGAACTCCATGGTTTACCTGTGAGGACTGGACTCAGCGCAGGTGAGGACTACTGTAGATCCATGGTGCACCTGTGAGGACTCGACCCAGTAACACAGGTGAGAACTAGATCCATGGTTTACCTGTGAGGATTGGACCCAGTAACACAGGTGAGGACTATATCCATGGTTTACCTGGCCCACACAGTCCATGCCCAGCTGGTTGGGTTCTGGCTGGGCAGCATGGGATGGATCCTCACCATGGTAACCATCGGTCTGGTCCAATGGCGGGTGTGGAAGGTGGCGGACTTGGGTGACGTGTTGCCGGACGTAGCGTGGATTGGCGTGTGGCGTGTGTGTTTCTACAGCCACACACTCGTACCTGTGGGCCACGGCGTCCTCTTCTGCCAGAAGATGAGCATCTCCGACAGCTTCGTTCCCATGGAGATCGCCGTGGCGCAGGTCCTGATGCTGGCGGCGCTGGTGTTGGGGCTCTCTGCGAACGCAAGCACGATCTACGGCCTGCGGTTCATCTTCTTCGGCCTGGACGAACGCAGGCCTGTCCGAGTGTCCTTCGTCGTGGGCGGGATTATGCACCTGCTGTCCGGCCACTGTAGTCTCCTCCCCCTCGCTCTAAACCTGCACGCCATAGCGACCAATCAGAACATCAGCTTCCCCGAGAGCTTTCACCTGCCCCCCGCCCCCCTGCAGCAGCGCGCTGGAGCCGCCATCGGGGTGGGAATGACCGCGGCCGTCCTCAGCGTCCTCAGCGGCGTCCTCTTCCTCTGCTACCGCTTCCCCTCCAGAGCATCCGCTAAGGTCCGGCCCGCCACGTGGACAGAAGTGGACCGCTCTGAGGAGGGTCTCACTGGTCGCACTCTCTCGTCCAGATCAGCCCCCGAACTGGGCCGCGGCGCCCGAGATAACGTTGGTCGGCCTCTGACGTCCAGATCGGCCCCGACAAACAGGACCAGCGAACTGAGTATTTGCGGCCTAGACAACGCTGGCTTCCAGTCTGACGAACATGTCTAGTCTAGTGGTGTGTGTGTGTGTGTGTGTGTGTGAGTGTGTGTGTATGTGTTTCTTTGTGTGAATGTGTGTGTGTGTGTGTGTGTGTGTGTGGGAGTGTGTCTGTGTTTCTTTGTGTGGGAGTGTGTGTGTGTGTGTGTGTGTGTGTGTGTGTGTGTGTGTGTGTGTGTGTGAGAGAGAGAGTGTGTGTATGTGACCCACCAAGAGAGAGTCAGAGGGGTTTACATATGGCCAGATGTACTTGTAGCATCAGTTTTACATTTCTGCATTTAGCAGGTGCTTATACCCAAAGCAACTTGCTGTTTACTTCCTGGCTTCACTTCTTACTTGGTCTCTGCTGGTTTTACTTCCTGGGCCAAATATCATGAAGGCGCACTGGGTAATTGCTGCGGATTTGTACAAAGATTCTATATGTTTACATGGTATAACTTTGGATTAATCATTTTGATTAATTGTGTTAATTGTCAATTTGTTTGGAATGAACTATGGAGTTGACAATAGCTGCACTTTGAGACACTTTAAACAAAAGCAGTCTGTACTATGCACACACACACACACACGCACACACACACACACACCACACACAACAAAAGCAGTCTGCGCTACGCTTCCTCCTCTGCAGCTTCTGTTCCAGATAAGAGCTTGAATGGGTAATAAAACTGTAAAGCCTTTAGGAGTGTTTCGTCTGCTTGTCTAGTGTGTGTGTGTGTGTGTGTGTGTGTGTGTGTGTGTGTGTGTGTGCTTGTCTAGTGTGTGTGTGTGTGTGTGTGTGTGTGTGTAAAAGCCTGTTTGAGTATTTGTCTGCCTCTCTAGATGTGTCTGTATCAGAACTGTAAAACCTTTAGGCTCTTGTGCCTTTGTTTACAAGCTTTCTACTCCCTAGCCTACCCTCTCAGGGCATGCAGTTAATTAGGAGGACGCACACACACACACACACACACACACACACACACACACACACACACACACACACACACACTTGGGAGTGGTGCGCCTGCACGTTACACTCTTGCAGGCCGTGGGCGTGGCCGTATTGGCCCTCTGTCAGGAGCCTTGTGGACAGCTAATCAAATTAGGACCCTTTGGTTCTCTAGCCCTTTCTACAGCACCATAGCGACACCCTACACTATAGCGACACCCTACACTAATCAAATTAAAGCTGCACAGGTATATTAAAGTTATATACTGGAGTAAGTTTAAGCATAGCCCTGCTGCACAAGCCTTCTAACAGCAATATATTTCGCATGAAATGAAAGAATTTCGAACAGCATAGACGCGAACGCGAAACACTTTACATTGAGTCAATGTAACCTCAGATCTTACTTTCGGTTTCCAGCAGTCATGTCCCATTGATTCAGTGTAAAGTGCCTGTTCGCTTCTGCGTTCGCGTTCGGTCTGTGCTGTACCAAATTATTGTGTTCCACTCGCCAACTAGCACATTTAGCAAGCTCTTTCAACAAGGCTATGCTTGAATTCACTCCGGTATTTTCCTTTAAAATCATATTAGGACATGAATCATGATGGATGATATGCGCTTTGTCCCTCCCTGTAGGTGCACAGATAAGATATTACAATCTAATTGGATGACATGCGTGCTTTGTCATCACAGTGAAAGTCAATTTCTCTGCCATGTCTCCAGTCATAGTTTTTTGTGTGTATGTTTTGTTTTTGTCATTTCTATGGAAACTTAATTAAATCGGATCAATATCCATGTTGTTATAGTACAATGTTCCCCTGTTGACAAAATTATGAACTATTATCTTTATTAACATCAATCACCCCCTTCTATGTCAGTAGTATTTTTGACATAACAATTTTCTCCTTCAGTCTATCACACACACACACACACACACACACACACACACACACACACACACACACACACACACACACACACACACACACACACACACATCACACACACACACACACACACACACACACACACACACACACACACACACACACACACACACTCACACACACACACACACACACACACACACACACACACACACACACACACACACACACACACACACACACACACACCTCGGTCCCCCTGAGAGACCCTTCATTTCTCTGACCCCTCCTCTCCAAGATGGCTGACCAGCAGCAGAGGTGCCGGTGCAGTCCAACAGGAAGTGATGCGTGTCCAGTGTGTCTGTGGGTGGAGGCCCTTCCCCTTGACCCTTCACCTCTGACCCCTCATGTGGGTCTGGGCTCATGTGAACCAGCGGGGTGGAGGCCTGACACACACACAGACACACACACACACACACACACACACACACACACACACACACACACACACACAGGAGGATGGCGGTGGCAACCACGTGCAGTCTGCTCCAGACCTCTCATAGCCGCGGCTATCACAGCTCTGATTGTTAGCCGGGAAGTGTGTGTGTGTGTGTGTGTGTGTGTGTGTGTGTGTGTCTGAGTCCCGTCCAAGCAGAACTCTCTCTGGCCAGCTTTGTCCCAGGGGTTGGGCTACGTCACGGACGCGGAACAAAGGACCCTCTCTTCGCCGAGCCGCCCGAGACCCTCTCATGGGCCAGAGAACTCACGGGCTCTCATCCAGAGGAGCAGATATGGGACCTGTGTGGAAAAGATTATATGGGCTCCACCATTTGGGAAAATACACTCACACTTCCACCTGCCCTTAATGAGGATGTGAAACACCACTAATTATGAATCATTTTCATTCAGAACTCATTCTGTCGTTTTTATGACCACATATTAGAGTAATACTTTATATTTGCTACCAATCTTGTAAATCAATGTGATTTTATCTAATGGTGTGTGTGTGTGTGTGTGTGTGTGTGTGTGTGTGTGTGTGTGTGTGTGTGCGTGTGCGGTGTGTGAGTGAGCTACTCATGAAATCACAGAGAGGATCACTGGGCTATACTAGTATGTCTTATGTATGTTCACTGTGTGTGTGTGTGTGTGTGTGTGTGTGTGTGTGTGTGTGTGTGTGTGTGTGTGTGTGTGTGTGTGTGTGTGTGTGTGTGTGTGTGTGTGTGTGTGTGTGTGTGTGTGTGTGTGTGTGTGTGTGTGTGTGTGTGTATGTGTGTATGTGCAGGGGCCTAAAACATCGTAACCCCTGGTCACAGTGTGTGTGTGTGCAGAGTGCCTAATACATCATAACCCATGTTCACTGTGTGTGTGTGTGTGTGTGTGTGTGTGTGTGTGTGTGTGTGTGTGTGCGCAGAGGGTCTAATACATCATAACCCATGTTCAGTGAGCATCAGATCAGCGTAGGCATGCAGGACTCGTAAGGAGCCGTCTTCACCTTTGTGTCTGTTCACTGTGTGTGTGTGTGTGTGTGTGTGTGTGTGTGTGTGTGTGTGTGTGTGTGTGTGTGTGTGTGTGAGTGTGTGCAGGGGCCTAAAACACCGTAACCCCTGTTCACTGTGTGTGTGTGTGTGTGTGTGTGTGTGTGTGTGTGTGTGTGTGTGTGTGTGTGTGTGTGTGTGCATGCAGGCCTTGTGATGAGCCGTCTTCACCTTTGTGTCTTTGGGTATTTACAGACAGAGCGGAGATGGAGAAGGAATGTACAGATTAAATAATCTCATCCTTTGGTTTGAAGTTACGGATCAGACTGATAATTGGATCATCCTCTGGAGTCATGCGGTGCAGTGCAGAGCAGGAGCGATAGGTATAGGCATGGCTGTACACACACACACACACACACACACACACACACACACACACACACACACACACATACACATAATGGAATCACGCGGTGCAGTGCTGTGCGGAGCAATAGATATTATAGGCCTCGCTGTACACACACACACACACACACACACACACACACACACACACACACACATAATGGAATCACGCGGTGCAGTGCTGTGCTGTGCAGAGTGAAAGGTAGTACAGGCCGATTATGGCTCATCCTTGATCTAAAGACCACCGCGATGCAGACGCAGGCATGGATTAATGTCATGATGACCCACGAGGATGATTACGGCTGGCCTTTCTGTTTCTTCAGCCACAGTTGAGTTACAGTAAGCTTGTGGAAATCTGTAGACAAAATAAAGAAATACCCCCAATAGCGATACACACTTAAAATTTGACGCCTCAGGCAA
>JAODXP020006857.1:42500-52500 GCA_027497455.2 Sardinella longiceps | reverse complement strand
GGACGCCTGGGCATTAGAGCAACCATTAGTCCGGTGGGCTTACACCAGGAGCCAACATGGAGGATCAGTGGGGATTAGTTTCACTAACTCTTATTCCTGTCAGACCAGTCAAGGAAACTCTTCTCCCTCTAGCCCAGTGTTTCTCAAACTGTGGGGCGGGCAGACAGACAGGTGAGGCGAGAGACATCTCTTTGCAATCAACCAACGGTCACACCGTGCCCCCCGAATTCACTGCTATTTGTCAGATATGCGCATATGACAGTAAATTGAGCTTTCCAATGGTGTTATTTGCTAACTGCTGTGATGAGGCGTTTGAGAGAAATTTGGCTTTGAATTAGTAACATAAAAATTCTAACATGGACAAAATTCCTGTACTTGCAAAGTATTTCTCACGTAGATACATGAAAATTCTCTGCCTTCCAAAGTGGGGAATGACAGAAAGAGTTTGAGAACCACTGCTACAGCCACTGCACTCTAGCCCCCACTGTCTGGTCAGCTGGTCAGCACACCTGACCTGGCCATCTCATACTGTACCAGCCATCGCAAAAACACCACAGCCAAAACCAGCTCAGAATGGATTCCCCATGCAGCATAATGAACTTCATTATTGAGAATGATATTTATACTTATTTATTGACAAATATATAATCTCATATACTATAGATACTCTGATATACTATGATACAGATATACGATGTGAAAATAATTTAAATACATCTGATCAGATTGGATATGTTCATGGCATAGTCGATGCACAATCAATATTATATAGACAATATCTTTCTAATGACACTGTTTTGGTGAACAGTGTGATTTACACTGTGAGATTGTTACTTACAATAGAGACTGTAAAGCAACAATGACTGTATGAATGTGAAAATGGGTTTCTTACTGTAAGTGGATTGGTACCTACAATAAAGACCGTAAATTAACAGTGACTGGATGAATGTGAATATTGTTTTCCTACTGTAATTTATTTGATTGTAGGAAATCCTGCAATCGGAAATAATAAAAATAAACGTATCCGAGAGTTTCTGTGTTGAATTATTCTTAAAGAAAATATACACTGTGGTTCTCTTGGAAGGTGAAATAAAATCAGAAGCTTATAAGTGGTCATATGGTCCTACTGTAGAGGATGTTGAGCTGTCATTTACAGATTTTTGCCTTTGTACATTGCACATGAAATATACATACATTCATGCAAACCAAAATAAAATCATAAAAATAATATACTGTCAGACATTCTGACTTCCATTTACTTCCACACTGATTCTATTGGGTCGATTTAAATTTAAAGTTATTAGATTAACAAACTTACATCTTCAGATAATCAAATTTCCATGATTACTTCCATGCATTGAATAGAATACGCCAGCAAAGCTTATACTGTTCATTTCAATCACTGACCATATCAATGTTTTTGACTTATTGACTTCATTGATTATGTCCAATGCCCTTTACAACGCTTCAGTCACTGTTTCTTTGAAGTCTGATTCTGCTTAAATCATTAAATAATATATAATAATCATGTGACAAGGAAATCAAACGGTGTGTGTGTGAACACAGAACATAGAGGGTAAAAGAGGAGGAACTTTGGGGTTGACGTTACCTTGGTGATTGAATAAAATAGAAATGAAGAATAGACAGAGCAGCATTCCATTCCATCCCATAAACACGAAGCCATGGCGACCAGTTTGACACCAATAAACAGCCCCAGCCAAAAAAAGATCTGACTCTTGGTTAGCGGGGGTAAAAAACTACAACTCTTTGGTCCCTATAGGAACTCTTTGGTCCCTATAGAATGTCTGTAAAGGTTCTGTTTGTCGCTGCTCAGACGTAATCTGTGCGGTTCCTGTGGTTGAGCTCGGTGCCCGTCAGCTTGGGTGTGTGTCCGAGCATCGTCATGGGAACGGCCCTAACAACCGGGCAGTCCTGGTCCTGCACACACCCACAGGAGCTGACGAGCAGCAGCCCCGCGGCCAGGTGTAATAGCCCCGCCCCCAGCCCCAGAACAGTGCCTGCCCGAACTCCCAGCGCGGCACCACCTCGGGCACGGACTCGTCGAAGAAGCGCTGCACGGTCAGATGGGCGACGTACGAGACGGGGACGATGCCCAGCACGGCCGTTCCCAGACAGGTGATGCCCCCGAGCATCTTCAGCACCCGTTTGGCGCGTAGCGTCTCCGTCCCCTTGCAGCTGTTGACCACGTACATGCCTGGGATGGCGAGGGCCATCGCTAGGAGACCGGTCGCCATGGCGGTGCACATGAGGATGCGGGCGAGGCGTATGTCGGGCGGGAGGCCCAGCAGGCTGTCGTAGGGGCTGCACTCGATGATGCCGAGCTCCTGGATGACGCAGGTCTCCCATAGGCCCAGCTCGTAGCTCTCGGCCGGCAGCAGGTCCGTGGACAGGGTGAGCCACTGGGACATGAGGGTGGTTGCTAGGGAACACACCCACGCCAGGATGCACACAAACAGACCCAGGAGCTCCAGCAGCCAGGCGCTGTGTTCCATCCCCGCTCCGCTCCGCTCTGTTCCGGTGTGTGTGACCCAGACCCAGCTTCACCCGACCCGACCCGCTAGGCAGGCAACTTCCAGTCCCCTCTGGTGCCGACCCAAATCAGCCTGGTGCTCTCCTGCGCTCCACTAGACAGGCAGCTTTTGCTCTGGTGTGTGTGTGTATGGTGCCGACCCAGCCTCAGACCCAGCTTCGCCCGTTCCGACCCAGTTCAGCTCCTGATCCCGTCCCTCCCTGGTGCGCTCTGATTGGTGGGTAGCTTCCACTCCCGTCTGGTCCCGTATGAATCTGGTTTCGTCCGACTTCTGGTGCCGACGCAAATCAACCTGGTTCTGTCCGACTCCTGGTCCTTTATGTTTACTTTTGCAGTGTGAATCTGGTCCCGTCCGGATGCTCTCCCTGGTGAGCTCCACTAGGCAGACAGCTTTGTCTCCTATCTGGTGCCGACCCGACCCAACTCAACTCAACCTGGTCCTCTCCAGCTCCTGGTTCTATGGCTTTACTTTGCAGTGTGGTTCTCGTCCTGCACTGTCCTGGCGTTCTCCAGTGTTCCGTTGTCTCGTCCCAGGGCATCAGCTCTCAGCTCTCCCTCTCTCTCTCTGTTTCTCTCTCTCTGTTTCTCTCTCTCTCAGATCTCTCTCTCTATCTCCCTCTCCCTCCCTCCTCTGCCCTGATGAGCGGCGGCTAATCTCCGAGACCTCACCAGCACCAGCAGCACCACCGGCAGCAGCAGGGCCAATTAGGGAAGTGAAGCCCCTCGATACGATACGATACGATGCGTCCAGCCGTGAGGAGCTGCTGCTTCAAAGCTCTCAAAGCCCACTCACTCACTCACAAAGTGCACACACACATCACACACACACACACACACACACACACACACCATCTACTCTACGTGATCCCACATGACACGCCACTCTCTGACATGTTTCTACCTCCCCTGCTCTCTCTCTCTCTCTCTCTCTCTCTCTCTCTCTCTCTGTCCGTTGCTTTGTCAGGGACCAGCTTGCAGAGAGAGGCAGAGGCAGAGGCAGAGATGGCCAAACAACAGCATCATTCACTCTAACACACACACACACACACACACACACATGGTGCCAGTCTTTTTCCGAACACTCCTTTTGCCAATCCCTCTCACCGGATGCTGAGAGAGAAAGCCAAACAAAGGGGATTGTTGACAGAATGTATGTAAACTAAAAGATAAAAGTTTACCTTCATCCTATAGACTCTTTTGTAGCGCATAGTCGTGCTTTATCATCCAGTCTATACGTTTTCTTATAGCCTATACTATCAGCAGTCAGACAAACTTAACTTGAAGTGAAACTTCCAACAGGTTTTTATCCTGCGTTTAAAGATAAACTAAAATACTTTTCATGCAATAATCTGATCACAATTCTTTAGTTCTTTTTTTGTACTGCACACAGAGGCCCCCACGAGACCTTTTGCACATGTGAGTGGGGGAAGATCAGTAAACAATAGACTATTCTAGTTAATCAGATCCTATCTGACAGTTATGAGGACTGTGTGTGTGTGTGTGTGTGTGTGTGTGTGTGTGTGTGTGTGTGTGTGTGTGACGTCTGAATGTGGGAGGCTTCACATGAAAGCTCCAACATTAGGAGGGGGAGAAAAATCAGATCCAGTCGTGCACCAGAATACCAACACACAACTCACCCACTCCTGAGAGCACTGAATGCTTAGCGTGCACACACACACACACACACACACACACACACACACACACACACACACACACACACACACAGAGTCACACGCACAGGCTCGTGCTCTATCTTTCTGTCTGTCTCTCTTTCTCTCACTGCCCCCCCCTCTCACACACACACACACACACACACACACACACATTCTAAATACTCAGCACACACAAAGTCACACGCACATTCTCTCTCTCTCTCTCTCTCTCTCTCTCTCTCTCTCTCTCTCTCTCTCTCTCTCTTTCACACAGGGGTGCTTTCTGATAGGTGTCAAGGTATCATGGACACCCCAAAAGAAAAGTTAATATACAGGCAGGCAGGCAGGCAGGCAGCTGTGACACTGGAATATGACAGGTATTACAATACTGTATGCAGTCTGACATGAGCCCTAACTTCTGTTTTTTTTTTTTAAAAAAAAAGTTAATTTAAGCTATATTACGTTTCTTATTTCTATCTATTTTGTTTTTGATGCTTTTTTTTTTGTATTTTGTTTGTTTTTATTTTATAGCACTTCGGTTGACTGCTGTTGGATATTAAGTGCTTTATAAATAAATTTGACATTAACATTTGACATTTAATGTTTCAGGGCACCATAGAGAGTAGGGCTGCCTGTGCTCACACACACACACACACACACACACACACCTGTGTATCTCACACCTCCTGTCCATCTCAGACTCTCAGACAGACTCTCAGACATCTCAGACTCTCAGACAGACTCTCAGACATCTCAGACTACAACAGACCTGCTGGGCAAACTAAGGCCCGGGGGCCAAAGTGGGGCTACTGGTTTGAGATTTGCCAGTTTATTGGCCTCAACCGGTTGACTGTTAACACCCAGCCTGTTTGTCAAAATCTAAAAGCCAATGTGGCCTTATGGCCCAATACAAATACCCCTGGACTACAATGTTTGTCTCATTAGCCAACCACAAGAGGGCGCTAGTATGCTTGAAACTGTGAAGTGCCATACTGTAGTAGTCTATGCAAAACGATTTTCTATCCATCTGCAAGTATTTCAGGCTACCTTTGGGCCTACAGATTCTAAAAAGAATTCTGAAAATAATTATCACAAAGGGTGATATTATGGTTGATATCACCGAAATTATACCATCATGTTGTTACTGTAGGCTTAATATCATAACATTTAGTGCAAAGATGGAACAGAAAATAGTAAAATCATTCTGCCTAGCTGAACTCCAATAATTGATCATTATTGTGTAAAAAAAAGACATGTAAATAAGGAGAGAAGTTCACTCAGTCACTAGACTTTACTGTAATGCTTTATTTGTTGTTTGTGGAGCTTTGACGTGTTTGACATCAGTATTTATCCCTGTTTTGACTCTGTAACCAGTCTGTAGCTTGAAGTTGCACCATTGGGTGTCTATATACTTTTCCATGTACAGAAACTGCGTTGAGTCTGAGCGACTTTTGCGCAGCTTGTCGTCGCTTGTGAGTGCGAGAGTTGCATTGTGGGAAATCAAGAGATATCTGTGACGCCTTCATCTTTATTTACCTAACCAGCTGTGCCGCGCACACACACAACATCGGCACCAAAAACGTGCCAAAAACCGACTCCCGAGGGAAAATGGGTATAGTCGCTATTGGTACTTAGAACAGAAAAGGCAACCTTCTGTAACAAAACACACTCAATCATGGAGGCTGATGGTAAGTCAACATTTGAACACCTAGCTAGCTTATCAGGATGGTCGAATAATAATATTCTACTGGTGCGTGCGTGTGTGCACCTGTTATGCGTAAGGTCGATCACATGCATTTCTTTAACCAAAACTCTCAACAAACGTGTTGACACATTGATTATATTGATGTTTACACATATTATCAAGACTAGCCTACCATGATTACGCTCGGCTAAGGGCTGAACAAGCTAGTGCTATAGTGAATGGCACCATACTGGTTGGCACGACAGACTGCTAGCGTCTGAGGCTAGCTGGAGCTAACGCTCAAGACGCGGCCCGGCGAAATGAGAATAGAGAAGGCTGATTTAATACTGTTTGCCATTGAGCAAAATCAGCCTTTTCGTTTCGTTTCTTACTGTCACATCAATGACCGCACAGGCAGAAGCCGAAAAAGTGGGAGTGGTCCGGTCCTGTCAGGTGTAACGATAGAGAGTGAATTGGACTTTTGCTGATGACTGTCTGTGCTTGTCGCAATTAATTTTGTTCCGTAATCACATTGTAAATATATTTTGGCTGGCATACATAACCTTGTGTGCTTTTGTGTTCGGTAGCCTATGGATAGTAACTCAAGAAGAGTTACTAACTTATATTGAGCATAGTAGCCTAGGCCTACTGGTGCTGCACGTCCTTGTGTCACTTGACAGCACTTGTCAGATCTTGACAGCAGGAGGAAGTAAATGAATGAATGAACTGCGTTGCCATAACTGCTGCCTGTGTGTTATTGTGTGTGTGTGTGTGTGTGTGTGTGTGTGTGTGTGTGTGTGCGCGTGTGTGTGTGTGTGTGTGTGTGTGTGTGTGTGTGTGTGTGTGTGTGTGTGTAGCCATAAGTAACGCCACTCCCACAGAGGAGATGAATGGGGCGGGGAACCTGATGGACTTCCTGGACGAGCCCTTCCCTGACGTGGGCACCTACGAGGACTTCCACACCATCGACTGGCTCAGGGAAAAGTCCAGAGACACAGACAGACACAGGAAGGTGGGGATCACACACACACACACACACACACACACACACACACACACAGACACACACACACACACACACACACACACACACACACACACACACACACTTCCACACCATCGACTGGCTGAGGGAGAAGTCTAGAGACACAGACAGACACAGGAAGGTGGGGATCTCTCCCTGTTCTAAGTTCACCCATCCTTGGGCCACACACTGACATGAGGGCACACACAGACACACACACACACACACACACACACTGAGTGTCGAGTGACAGATGGTAGCAAAGAATGTATCCAGTATGTACTTGGCTGTCTGTTTGGTTTGTTTCCTGGTTCCTGGTCCCCCATAAACCCACAAAACAACCTCTCACAATCAGACACTAATCCTCAAATACACCCTCAAACACACACACACAATCACACACTCCTCACACACACACAAAAACGCACTCAAAGCACACTCTCATGATCATACACACAATTCCAGAAGAACACACTCTCACGCTCTTTAGGCTGGCTAAACTCTAATGCTAAGCTATTATGGTCCTGTCCAGATCACCAACAAGAGTAAAGAGTCGATCTGGGAGTTCATCAAGAGTCTGCTGGACGCCTGGTCAGGATGGGTGGTCATGCTCCTCATTGGCCTGCTGTCAGGTAGGACATCTGAAGAACTGAGACCATGTTTTAAGACTAAGCCTGCATTAAGGTAGGGTAGCATTAGCCCTAAATCCCAATCTATGCCCTACGCCTTAAGCCTGCAATGAGGTAGGATAAGCCCTAAATGCAAATCTATGCTCTATGCCCTTAGCTTGCTGGCAGTAGAGTTGTATGTCCGGTCTCGAGACCAATTTTACGTGGTCTCGGTCTCGTCTTTGTCTTGACAGTGTATTGTCTTGGTCTTGTCTTGGTCTCGGATCTCTTGGTCTTGTCTTGGTGTCTTGCAAGACCAAGACCAAGACAAGATAAATAAATTTAATAAATATATATTTTAACAATATCAAGTTGCCGGTTTAAATGACAATAAATGAGACGCACCAAAACGAAAGTGAGTGTGCTCAAAAGACACCCCTTGCTGCAGCAGAGCAAGGCTCTCAAATGCATTTATGGGCCGGTCTCAGTGACAGAGAGCCACGCACAATCAGTTAGATGCAGCTCTAAATTACTCTCCTAAAAGTTTACTTTCCATTCGCAAAATCTAGGCAATTTAATTATGAAATGTTTGTGTATGCATAGGCATGTGTTATGACGGCTGAGTGAGATGTCATGCTAGTTAACGTGATCTCTTATGGGAATTAAATCTTTCATCTCTCATTTTCGTAAATTTAGTATAGGCTACCGAGACACAGACATCGTGAAAACTCCCGTATTTAGTGCTTCGTGGACGCTTGTGAAGGATGTCAAATCTTCCCGCGAGTGACTCCTATCAGGCGATAAATGAACGCCGTTGATGTATTCCCAAAGTTATCTCTATTGCATCCCGAAAGAATCCATTCCACTTGATGTAATAGCGAATGTATAGCCTACCGCTGATAATCCGCTCCGGGTTTTGCATTAGCCTACCAACTCAGTCACACGCATGTAGTGATGAGAATCATCAAGCAGTAAAAGAGAAGGCTGCACCAGCCCTATTGTCATCTCACAAGTAGGCTAGCTTCTGCTAAAATCGTATCCTTGTATTGTATGTTCTCAAAATTAACTCAGGCCATGTTAATTTAATTTTCAATTAGAAGTAGGCTTAGTATAGAATCTTTGGTAGTATAGACAGAGTATGCTTGTAGGCCTGGTTGGGTTGGCAACTTTCAGAAATACCGTTGGCACACTGCATGTTGTGTTACATCTAAAACTAAAGGAAACAAAATAAAAGTAGAATTCACCCATCAAGTTGGCCTATTGTGCCACATTCATCTCATGATAGCAGTAGGTTTAAATGCTTTAAAAGTTTAAAGGAGCTAGCTATTAAAAATGCACAAAAAACATTAAAACATTTCTAATGTGCCACCTGGCTTCAGAAACCCACTCTCAAAGACTTACTTTTACCTAGGTGACATCCCCTTGCTGGTATTTAATTAGCCTAATATTGCTAGAGTAGGCCTGACACACATTTTTGTCACCATGAGTTCAGTAGGCGTTTTGTGCTGGTAAAAGCAGGGTATTTTTTTTTTTTTAATTATTGGTTCAACAGCTATCAAAAAATATATCAAAACAGTTTTTATCTTCTGACCACATTGCTATCCCTATCCACATTGTTGCCAGCAGTTGAAATAATACTCCCTAATATGAGTTGTTTGTTCAAATCAAGTTCTAACTTCCAATATAGCCTAATCTACTTTTTTTCCGGTCTCGTTCTCGGTCTTGGTCTCGGCCTGAATTTTTCTTGGTCTCGTCTCGGTCTCGTTAGCCTCTGGTCTTGGTCTTGTCTTGGTCTCGTTAACCTCTGGTCTTGGTATTGTCTTGGTCTTGGTCTAAGCGGTCTTGACTACAAGTCTAGCTGGCAGGTACGATACCATAATTTCTGAATCCCATATTAATAGAAGTATGTACGTGTATGCTAGTATTGTATGCTAGTATGAGTAATGGATACTGTATGTATTTAAGTATAAGTATGCAGTATGCAGTACTATAGGGCATACAGCAGTAAGTGAACACTGGCCCACTAATGGACAATACTAGTATAAGTATATAAATGTGTAAGTAGTATAACTATGCAGTATGCAGTATGCAGGACTATAGAATATACAGCAGGAAGTGAACACTGGCCCACTAATGGACTTTAAACCCTAATGGCAGATTCTGGGGTGGGGCTCTTGAGCAGGACCAAAGGGCACAAATGGGCCGTGTGTGTGTGTGTGTGTGTGTGTGTGTGTGTGTGTGTGTGTGTGTGTGTGTGTGTGTGTGTGTGTGTTGGAAAAACAAAAACACACATTGAGTGTGTTTCCAAGCTTCAGTGTGTTAACAGTTTTAATGTAATCAGATTGAATTTAGTCACATTAGATATTCCTCCTGAACACGTTAACATGTTTCAAAGCATTCAATCGGATCTACTGTCTGACACTTTTTGACAGGCCGAGTAGTTTCTCACGTTGGTCGTGGGTTTGGGTGGCCTCCTGC
>JAODXP020006857.1:30000-32500 GCA_027497455.2 Sardinella longiceps | reverse complement strand
GCACTCTTTTTTTAACTAATAGTACACTGAGATTGTGCACTCTTTATAATAGTACATTACATTTACATTTATGCATTTAGCAGATTGTGCACTCTTTTTAATAGTACACTGAGATTGTGCACTCTATAATAGTACATTGAGAACTCTAGACGTACCCTAGTGGCAGCAAATTGAATTTACTCGGTGAGTACGTCTAGCCATCAGCCATAGGTTGTACTCAGACATCGGTGGTGTCTGAGCTGTTTAAATCCAAACGCAACGCTCTAGGTTGTACTCAGACATCGGTGGTGTCTGAGCTGTTTAAATCCAAACGCAACGGCCCGCAACACTCTTGGTTGTATTCAAGCATCGTGGTGTTTAGCCAATCACAACGTTCTCTCTGGAATGGGAGTCATTTGGCAGGCTTAGCGTTGTTTGAATCACTTGTGAGTTACGCTGAGGGTCTTACCCGAGAGTCTATCACTCGCGGCCATATATAGACTATACTGTAGATTTTGTGATTGTCTGGCTTGTCAGGCTACTATTTTTGAATAGTACACTGAGACTGTGCACTATTTATAATAGTACTGTACACTGAAACTGTGAGTGTGCACTCTTCATAATAGTACTGTACTGTACATTGAGATTGTGCACTCTTTTTAATGGTACTGGTATACGGAAATTGTGCACTCTTTTTAATAGTTAATTTCCAGACTCTAAGGTTTTTCCCCCATAAACCTGAGGACCAACACAAAAGACAGGGCCTAACCAAAGACAGGGATTGGGAGGGGGACTGTTGGCTAAACAGGTTCTGCTGTTTTGCAATAGCGTTTGGAAATGGGTTGGTGGCCAATGTAGTCAAAGCCGCAGGACATTGGCAGTGGTTTTGATATTCATGATTAAAGCTTGACATGATTTACTATTAAATAATGAGTTTAAATCCAGAGACAAATAATAATGAACAAATAAACATGAAAGCAAGTGCAGAACTAGTGAGATGAGACCACCTGAGACCGAGAGATAGAGAGAGAGAGAGAGAGAGAGAGAGAGAGAGAGAGAGAGAGAGAGAGGGAGAGAGAGAGAGAGAGAGAGAGAGAAAGGGAGAGAGAGAGAGAAGAATGTGCTGCAGGGCAGACAGATAGGTCAGGTTGGCAGCACTTAAAGACACACACACACACACACACACACACACACACACACAGATAGGTCAAGTTGGCAGCACTTAAAGACACACAGACACACACACACAGATAGGTCAGGTTGGCAGCACTTAAAAACACACACACACACACACACACACACACAGATAGGTCAGGTTGACAGCACTTAAAGATCGCTAAATTGCATAATGGCTCCCGGGACTCGGGGGGGGGGGGGTGTGTGTGTGTGTGTGTGTGTGTGTGTGTGTGTATGTTGGTCTCCCATTCCCACACCATTTAATTCCTGAGACAACTTGTCTGTGTGTGTTTTAGTCTTCCACCCTGAATTCTTGTGTGTGTGTGTGTGTTTTGGTCTCCCACACTGAAGACAATGAGAGAACGTCGTTCTGTATGTGTGTGTGTGTGTGTGTGCGTGTGTGTGTTTGTTGGTCTCCCACCCTGAGGACAATTAATTCCTGAGAAAGTGGCTATGTGTGTGTTGGTCACCCACCTTGAACTCAATGAATTCCTGAGAGAACGTGTGTGTGAGTTTATGTTTATTTGTGCTAGTGTGTGTTTGCCATCAACTCCTGAGAGAATGTGTCGTGTGTGAGTTTATGTTTATTTGTGCTAGTGTGTGTTTGCCATCAACTCCTGTGTGTGTTGTTCTCCCACCTGAGAAAATATGTGTGTGTGTGTGTTGGTCTCCAACCTGAAAGCCCAGAATGTGTGTGTGTTGTTCTCCCACCTGAGAGAATGTGTGTGTGTGTTGTTCTCCCACCTGAGAGAATATGTGTGTGTGTGTTGGTCTCCCACCTGAGAGAATGTGTGTGTGTTGTTCTCCCACTTGAGAGAATATGTGTGTGTG
The DNA here is from genome assembly GCA_027497455.2 of Sardinella longiceps. Lineage (NCBI taxonomy): Eukaryota > Metazoa > Chordata > Actinopteri > Clupeiformes > Clupeidae > Sardinella > Sardinella longiceps. The sequence continues at coordinate 30,514 of JAODXP020006857.1, read as the reverse complement.
TGTTGGTCTCCCACCTGAAAGCCCAGAATGTGTGTGTGTTGTTCTCCCACCTGAGAGAATGTGTGTGTGTTCTCCCACCTTACTGTAAACCACAAATGAGACTGTGTGTGTGATGAGGCGAACGGCTCGGGCTTCTTAGGATTCCTGAGATTGCACAGGTGTGACACACACACACACACACACACAGGTGTCCTTCACCAGGGAACATTGAGCTAATAGCCACCGTTCCAATTAGAATCCGCCATTCTCCGGTTTCCATGGAAGCTAAACTAAACGGCTAATGGAATTCCCACTCCTGGGGTGGTAATTAAGAGTCTATCAATATCGGTACCAGTGCCAATCTCCACATCAATCCAGTGTCTACTAGAGCTTAGAATTAGTGCTGGCAAAATTAACTGATTAATCACGTGATTAATCCAAAAAATTTAACTCTGATTAAAAAAGTTAACTCAGATTAATCCTGATGGATAAGGTTCTACTTTCATGGCATGTATTATGTTTAATTGCAGATAGA
>JAODXP020006857.1:0-17500 GCA_027497455.2 Sardinella longiceps | reverse complement strand
GCGGATTATCCAGGCTATTCTCAGGGAGGATAGTGGCGACTCTGAGGGGGTGTTAGACGCATTCTCAGGGAGAATAGCGGGGGTCTAACACAAGTGTACACTGTAACATCTGTATCAGTACTGAATATTGTGGCCATTATTGTTGAATGCGGTGTAGCTGTCAGCTGTATCGGGGTGTGACTGCCTCGACTGTGTGTCTGTGTTTGTGCTTGTGTATGTGCGCGCGAGAATATTAACATATGTGTACACGTTAACATCTTTATCAATGCTGTTTAAGCATTCTGATGTTTCAAGACGTAATGTAATATAGGAGAGATGAATTACTTGATTGATCTGTTTCCTCGTGTTGAAATATTGGTTGCTTGTAATATTGTGGCCAGCACTATTGGGTTGGGTTAAAGTGTGAGTGTGTCGCGACTGTGAGCGTGTGTGTGGGTGCTGAAGCATTGAGCCTAGACGTGCGTGTGTGTCAGAGAGCCGCGCTGAGTTGGCTGTGTCTCGCACTAAACTGTTTGTATCTATGTGTATGTGTGTGTGGAGTGGCACACTTGACCATAGGGGTATGGAGAGACAGATTTTTACTGAGTCTGCCGCAATGCTTGTTTTCGTTTTCCGGTAAAATATGCGTCAGATAATTGATAATAAAAACATTTAGGGGACCATGGAGTTATGGGAATAGAAAATGCAGTGGCAAATAATTGGGAAGCAATTGTGGGGATGGATAGTAGGCACACAGAAAATACTAAGGGGATATTTTCCATCGAGAAGAAAGTATGGGCGTAGAGGGGGCAGGAGCTGGGAACTAAAGTGAAGGTTTAAGAAAATAGGGGCAGCATTAAGGCTATTGTTTTATTTGAAAAAAAAAAGAAAAAAAAACTCCATGCAGATGAGAGAGAACATGGGTTAACTGAGGATGAAGTCAGGATGTCACGAAATACAGCCACTACCGTATGTCATGTTTTGCCTCACCAAGCTCACTCCCGTAACCTGATACCAGCCGTCCAACCTTCCCCCGCACAATCAACCAGCAGCATGCGCAACTCAGACTCGCAAAAGTTAGGAGCACTGCAGTGAATATTAACCTGAATGGACTATCAGAAGTGACATGTGCCTCACAGAGCTGATGAGGTATGGGAAGAACTAAAAAAAAAAAAAACTTCAGCAGATAAGCAGATGAGCTCCAGAACCTAACGCATGTCACTCTTGCATGACGAGAGAGCGCAGACAGACCAAGAAGGAGGAGGGGGAGGGAGGCTAGGTCAGGGGGTAGTGGGAGCAAGCGGAGGCACGGAGCACAGAGGAAAGGATGTGGCAGAACAAAGGGACAATAAAGACCGTGTTGATTTCGCATAATCAGGATTTTGAAGAAACGAGTATCCTGACCACACCAGTGGAGCAATCCACACCAGCACAGACCAGTGCAGAAAGATGACTTTCAGTCACAGCAATATGATGGCAGTCCCGCATGAACTCAGAATTGTAACTGCATCTTCAACTTGCATATAATCTGAAAACACAGCCCAAACTCTCTATCCTCTCTGCAAACGGAGAATTTTGTTTCATGTTGGTTTTGTTTTACGCATTTTTGATAGTGGGTAAGATATTAGCACAGGGAAAATAGATTAACAGCAGGGTTACAATATATGGAAAGCCCATGCATACAACAGGTGTAACCTGTCATATAGCGTCTAAGACCATGTCTGAGCCGTTAAAGGCAAGGCATGAAGCAGTGCATTTCATCATTAAATCATTAACTCCAACTCAATGGTTTTCCCCCTAAAAGACTGAGTCGGTGCTTATATTTAGGCTTAGTGGATTGCGTGGGCACTGGCATTAGGTGCGGCCCACATAGATGCGATAGAATATGTAAATCACCAGTGCCGACCCAGAGAGTTAGAACACCTGAATGAATAGCTTGTATTGTTGTGGACTCATTAAAAACTAATTCCGGAAAATTTAAGAAAATGGTGCCAATTAATTAAAAGTCGACTCAATTGATTGTGTTGGAGTAGCTACCAACAAACAAATTAATGCAGAATGAGAACCGGTTCTAGAGCTGAAAAGTTGGTTACCCATGCTGTTCCATTCGCATGTGAATTGAGAATTGCGATCGAAGTTTTTATTCATCCATGCCGATGTGTCCGCATGTGATTTGGGCAAAGACAGAATGAATGTGATGTGAGAAGGCCTTAATGTGGAATGTGTGGAGTGCGAAGTATGAGTGAAATGAATGAATGTTATACATTTAAACTGAATAACACTGAACACATAGTTTCATGGCTCTGTAAGCAGAAAGCCAGCTAGTAAATCAAAGTGCGCGCAAATACAACAGAGGAACATAGGGGTCCCTCTGTACAGAGAAAATTGATTATTTAGACTATTCATAACTATTGAACTAGAGACAAGGGTGGCATTAGGCTTCTGCAGAGCCTGGTAAATTCATAAGACAAACCCAAGTCTGTACAAGCTTGCGCAAATTAAATGAGAATCCGACTTGACAACTTGACGTTGACTGACAAGTGTTTGGTGAAGAAAATGCATTGCTATCAGCCCATGCATTACGCGCACGTAAAGGGGTGCTGAATTGGTCTACATTAATAAATGGTTATGATTACTATGAACCCGGGAGATAGGTCTTTAACAACAAATGAATCAGCTACTAATGACTTTAACCTTACGCATGAAAACGGGGGGCAGCAAACTTTTATGTGTTTTTACCAGTCTTATGTCATCTCTAACGGCATGTATACCCCAAACAGTAAGACTAAAACTTCACTGTCGCCGACCTTTTGTCTATGTGCATGCCTTGGTTATCGCATATAAATCCATAAAGCCAGTGAGAAATGAAGTAGCCTAGTAATAGTTGTCGACATGGCTTCAGCTCGCCTGCAATCCAATTGTTACTGTCAGTGTGGCATCGGTAGGGCCCATCGATGGCATTGTGGAAAGACGACTAAAATTGTGGATTGCCGGTTGGAAGAATTCATGTTGACTCATGCTTGAGCTATAGTCTTTAAAAATTGTTTTATAATTGTGTTATTATAATAGTATATATATGTAGGGTCAATATTGTCAATAATGTTGCGTTGAGAAGTGCTGATAATGGAGAAATGCAAAACGTAGGCTACAACATATGTGATGTGCACCGTAGACTACATGAAATTGTAATAAAGATATGAAATAAAACCATGGTGCAGAAAACACTAATTGGATGAACACTCTCAAACAGTGCAGTGGTTCAATGATTATCATATGAACGTAGTAGGCCTACATGGTCTTCAAAGGCTTTTGAATTGTTGAAAGTTTCATATTTGAAAGTATCAGGCATAGCTATACTTTCAAAGGGGGGAGACATTCAGGAATGAAATTTAAAAAATTTAATGGAATTAAAAGAAATAAAATATGCGTATTTACCACAAAACTATAACAGGCGGGCTGTGCCCTGGCTTAGGCTACTCATGCAACACTAGTGACACGCAAGGAGTCACAAGAAATGACGTTAAATGGTGCCTGCAAAGAAAGTCTTAGATCGCAGAGAGTGTTCCATCACAGTAACAAGGTTTCTCCATTATCAGTTCAAATTGCAGAATGTAAAAAAGCGACTGTGAGTTATATTCGAAAATTGATACTGCTCTGTTTTATTGTCTTGACAGGTTATGTTGGCGTTCACTGAGGTTACTATTCACCAAACCTCACTGAACCAGGCTCATAAAAGGACCAGAGGAGGGCCAAACGAGCCATTGGAAGCAGACTGGTGTTGGAATCCCAACAAGGCTGGAAAACGTATGAGGACACCCATGCTTGTGGAGGACCATACGAAGATGCTTAACACCCAATCGAACCAGGCTCTTGGGTGCTCGCAGTGGATTCAAGGAGGAAACATTGGAATCAAGAAAACTGGCGGGGGCACTATCAAGTCGTCGTGTCAACACTGGCTGTTGTGAGAACTGCAGAATGAGATGTTGGTTCATCTGTCAAAAGCACACATTACAGACTGACATCTAGGCAACATATGTCACATTATGGAACCCTTGCTTCAGTTTAGATGAGGTGAAAACGTTACAAGTTTGTTATTTTCTGTTTGTTATTTTTGACAGTGGCCTGGAGCAGGGTAACACCTGTAACAGAAGTGCTGTTGAAGACTAGGGACTAGAGTTTTATTTCAGTTTTATAACTGAGCAAGAATGTTGACGGTTGCCACATTGATTGTGCCTGATGAACATTTGTGGCCCCGCCGAAGACTTCAGTGAGATCAGAGAAAGGCGCTCATGGACAATATAACGCATGCTGAGTGTGACAGAAGAAATCTTTTAGCTATGCGTGTTTCCATACCAAATCACCAAATGACTCAGTTTGCTTTTGTAATGCATATTTGTTTTTCATTTGAGTTTGAAAGATATACTTTCAAAAGGAGGGAATGTGAGAAATTTCCAGAGTGGGTATGTAACCAGTTGCAACTTTAAATGTTTTACCAGTTGTGCCTAGTCAGCGAACTAGACTTTGGAATGTTTGCCTAAACACCATTGCTTAAACCAGTTGCTCAATTTATGGACCCAGTCATAAATCACCACATGGCATGAGAGTCTTCTGTGCCCCAAAGGGAAACACAAGTTGTGCCAATCAGTAACCAAAATGTTTATGGCTTTTTTTATGGCTGCATGTAAAAGCAATAAATGCTTCTCTCAAGCTGTGATCTGGGAGTTGGCCCGGGACCTGCCCCTGTGGCAGTGTAGCTGTCCTTTCTCCCAGCGCTAGTGTCTGTACAAATGCATTAAACTCTTTGACTGATTTTGTCGGGCCGGCTCCATTGATTGGTAGTTATGAACATCTAATAATTACTACACTGCCACAAGAACAAGGAAGTAGCGAGATGACCAATCACCGCGCTTTTTTGTCTGCGTTTGTTTGCGACGGATAGTTAGGATTTTTTCAAGACGCTCGACGACGGGCGCAGAGCCTCTGCGCGGGGGGCGTGGTCGCGCACAGACACAGGACGGACGGACGCAGAGGCTATGCGTCGTAAGCATAAATTACGCTTAAGGCTACTAGTGGCCATGGGGGTGGGTGGGTGGTGGGAGGGGGGGTTCTAACTGGGAGCTGCATTACTAAAGACATTTGTTAATGCTGATGATTAATAGCTTCCACCATTAGCTTTCACTATTATCAATGGAAATGGCTAAACCAGACAATACATACACACACACACACACACACACACACACACACACACACACACACACACACACATGAGGTGAGGTAGGTCATGTGGTAGGCAGGTCGGGGGCTGAGTTGGTGAAGGGCTCCACTCTCTCTCTCTCTCACACACACACACACACACACACACACACACACACACACACACACACACACTCACCTGAGGTGTGATAGCCCATGTGATACGCAGGCTGCAGGTTGAGTTGATGAATGGCCCCTGGGCTCCCATAATGATTAGCACCCCCTGGTGGTGGGCATTGAGAACAGCATGCAGGGGTGGGGGGTGGCAGGCGTAAGGGTTCAGGTAGTGTGGGTGGCCGTGAGTGTGTGCGTGAGTGTGTGTGTGTGCGTGTGTGTGTGTGGGGGGGATGGAGCGTAGCGAGCTGGGCTGCTCCAGGCTGGCCAGGCTGGGACTGTGTCTGCCCGGGAGAGAGTGGCACCGGCTGGGCATGAAGCTGGCATCGGCCCCTGGGTAGCTGCTGTACTGGTTGGAGGTGGAGGGGAGACAGGAGGGCATGCTGTGGGGGTGTGAGTGTGGGTGGGGGTGGGGGTGGGGGTGTGGGTGTGAGTGTGGGTGGGGGTGTGGGTGGGGGTGTGGGTAACCCCCCTCATCCTCTTCCTCCTCCTCTTCCTCCTGACGTCGGCTGGCATAGCTGGGGTACGCCCATGCCCACTGGTACTGCTCTGGGGTGCCTCCACTGGTAATGGTGCCAACTGTACCCGCTGTGCCCGCCTGACTGGGGAACGGCGTCTGCGGAAACCGGGCCTGAGACGCCCTGGGGGCACCGGTGGCGGAGGTTTGTGTCCTCCAATGGGAGAGCTGCGTTGGTGTCCATTGTCGGGCGTCTGATTGTCCTCCATCTTGATTGGCTCGTTGGCTTCGACGGACTTGGGCTGCCTGTCCGGCTCGACGAGCGCCCGGGGCAAGAAGTCGTCGCTCATGGTTTCATCGTTTTCCTCGGGGAAATTCAGAGACACGGGCTGCTGGTGGTGGTGGTGATGGTGAGCAAAGCTGTCGATCTGCGACACATATCTGAGGACAGGTGCGAGACAAAACACACACGCACACACACACACACACACAGACAGACAGACAGACACACACAGACAGACAGACAGACAGGCACACACACACACACACAGACAGACAGACACACACACACAGACAGACAGACAGACAGACACACACACACACACCCACAGACACACACATACAGACAGCCACACATACACACACACACACACACACACAGACAGCCACACACACACACACACAAAGACACACACACACAAACAGACACACACAAACACACACAGACAGCCACACACACACACACACACACACACACACACACACACAGACAGACACACACACACACACACACACACACACACAGACAGACACACACACACACAGACACACACACACACAGACAGCCACACACACATACAGCCACACACACACACACACACACACACACACACACAGACAGACACACACACACACACACACACACACACACACAGAGAGAGAGTGAACGTCCCGGAAGACCACTGGAGATTGCATCAAAGATGGGTTCCACTTCACAGGAAACAAGCTATCTCTAACTTACTGACATCGGCACACACACCTCAGTGCACACACACACACACACACACACACACACATACACACACCTCAGTGCACACACCTCAGTTCACACATACACACACCTCAGCGCACACACACACTTCAGCGCAATGGCACACACTCTACGTTAAACACATAATGTTGCCTGTCAGTAAATGTGATGTAGGCTACATTTCTCACGGTAACTAACTGCCTCAAAGTCTAGCTAGCTTTCTCTTTCTCTGCCAGTGGTTAGTGTAGGGCAGTGTTTCTCAAACTGTGGGGCACAGACACATGACAGGTGGGGCACGAGACATCTCTTTGCCCCCCAAATTCACAGTTATTTGTCAGATATGCACATTTGACAGTAAATTGAGCTTTCCAATATTTACTACTTGGTGTGACGAGGAGAGAAATTTGGCTTAGAATTAATAACATGAACATTCAAACATTGACAAAAAATCTATACTTTCTCAAAGAGATATTTTGCGCAAATTGAGCCTTCCAGGTGGGGCGTGAACAATTCTCTGCCTTCTTATAAGTGGGGAATGATATAAAAAGTTTGAGAAGCACTGGTGTACAGCAGTTAAACATGTGGAACGCCAGGCATGTTAACCAGGAGCTACGCTACGCCCTCAAACAACTGGATTAAAGACAATCTGTCACGCAATAAGTTCAGTGCCCTTTATAAAGCCTACCCATAAAAACACACCCACACACACAGAAATGCATAGAATTAAAGTTCTTTGGGAAAGAGATGGTAATAAAAAAAATAAGTGTAAAAAGACAACAAGGAATAACAATCATTACTGTAAGTTAGTCAACCATATTTTAACGAATGCCGAGTTCCGCGCTGAACATGTCAAAGTAAACTGACAGCATAGCAGTTTGCCTTCAAAGGAGACATACCACGGAGAGAGAGAGAGAGAGAAAGAGAGAGAGAGAGAGAGAGAGAGAGAGAGAGAGAGAGAGAGAGAGTTTGTGAAAGTCAAAGAGAGGGAGAACAGGTTGTGAAAAACGCGGTGCGGTGCGGTGCCTACATTCTGCCGCGGGTGGGAAGCATCCTCCTGTCCTGATCCGTCTGAGCGCATACACATACACGGTGCTCTGGCCAGCGCAAACATGCGGGAATAAGTCGAGCAGCTTTGAGCTCGGTTAGCTGTCTGTCTAACTAGAGCAGTTAGACTCTCTCTCACACACACAGAGATCGGGCTGCTAGATAAGCAGTCAGCGGAATCCCCTTCACACTGTCTTTGCGGTCGAGAGCAATTCTCAACTGCTGCGCCGGAGGTGGAAAGTAGGTCTGCGATGTTGTGCACCCAGGATGCTGTTTCTTGGACACTCACTCACTCACTCACTCGGGGCTTTTTCATGCCAAACTAGGCCATGAGCTCTGTGAATGGGCTCGGCGGTTTCATGTGACATATTTGTGACTGCCTGCCTGCAAGCAGTATAGGTAAAAGTAGACGTGGAGGTTTACAAACATCAGCCTCGATGATAGCAAACTTTCCTCAAAGGAATAGGATAGATAGGACTTTCCTCAAAATCCATAAATCAACGGTCTGTTTTTCCCTGAAAAGTTACGTCTCTCTGTGGAATACATTTTCACATGATAGTATTTGGTTGGAGGCTACAGCTTAAATTTGGCAGCTTTTGGTCCGGCTCCCAGATTAAAAATTAGATGTGCGTGTCCTTATCACCGTAGCTATGGTTAGGCTATACAGTCATGTAGGCAGATCTCCCACTGAAATCCTGCTCAGTTATGATATCCCCAGAACCCTTTGAAGGATCCTGACGAAACATGGCACAGAGAATGACCATAAAAATGAGTTTTGTTTGGACATGACCCTCTGAGCCAAGTGACCGGGTGGAGGTAACAGCACGCTGCTATTCACCTGTAATAGGCCACCAGATGCGTAATGTTACGTGGATCAAAGAGCAGAACTTAAGCGCTAAGCATGCAGTTTCATAGCCTAACGTCACCAGATCAAACTCCCGGCTCAGAGTATCGATCAGGCAAAGACAGTTTCGTTTGCAAAGCAAAAGACTTTGCAGTGAGAAGTGTAGCTACTTGCATAGCCGTACATAAACACACACACACGCACGCACGCGCGCCACACACACACACACACACACACACACACACACACACACACACACACACACACACACACACACACACACACACACACAGGTAAGCCCATACAGCGCTATGACCAAACAAGAAGTCGCCAAAACGCAATGGTTAGACATTAACCTTATGTAACCCATGTATTTTGCATCATAGTCAGAACACTGTTACAACACTAGAAACTGTTGTTTCTTTTCCAAGAAAGTTATTTTTCTGTGTAGAATTTGGAGGACTTACGCAAAAAGGTCTCCCGAAGTGCGTTTTGCAAACATGAACAGAAGAGTTATATAACCTTTGTTTTCTCCCTCTAAAATTGTCGCTGTAAAATCCCAAATCCGCGTGTCTTCTTACCAAAAAGTATACACTGGAATAAGAAGCATTTTCGGTGGTTATAAGTGCGAACGGAGACGGCTGATGAACGAGTTGGTAAAGCTTTGCCAATAGCCTACCTGCGTTTGCTTACCTTCGGGGAGTAGGAGGAGAACTCAAGTAGGCGTCACTCCGGAAAGGTAACTCCCTGACGGCTCCTCCAGGCAGAAGAAGCATCAGCCAGTCATCGGCAAACACCTGGGCCCACAGGTGAGACAGTAAAGCGATCCTGTCCACTCAGGGCCCCAGGATGAAAGGGCCCCCCAAAGATTGACTGTTTAATCATTCTAGTAATTTAGTTGTTGGTATTTTTCAATAAAATATCTCTCTATGTCAAAACCAATACTTGTATTAATGAAAGATGCTTGAACAATGCGGTTCAGGTAGGTTGTTTAAGTGAGGTGAAGGGCCCCCATGTCCTGTTTGCTTGGGGCCCCCTAAGTACCTATGAAACGGCCCTGTGTTCACTAACCACAGGATTAAGTAAATTTATTTTCATTTATTCTAGCTTGAAGGTTCACGAGTTGACATGTTCCCTTGTAAAAGCGTATTTACAGTAATGATAGGCTATAAATGTTGATTTCATCTAGATAATAAAACTAAGCTTGGTCCCAACTGACAGCTCTGTTTGTTGAGTGAATGTTTGCGTGTGTGTGTGTGTGTGTGTGTGTGTGTGTGTAGATGGGCAAGGTCGATGAGCCTTGGACGTGAGCCACAAGTCAGCCTGTGTGAACCTATAGAAGGCAGATGGCAGCTACAGGGCTACTCTCTCTCTCTCTCTCTCTCTCTCTCTCTCTCTCTCTCTCTCTCTCTCTCTGGTTCTTAGGAAAAGATGAACTACAGCGTTATAAGTGAAGTGATGTCATATGATATCATCATCTGGCTTTTAATCTGTCACCTTGGGCTAAATGAGAAATTATTATTACCTCCGCCAAGGAGGTTATATTTCCGGTCACAACTGATTGTCTGTTTGTTTGTCTGCTTGTTTGCCAGCAGGATAAATCAAAAAGTACTGCACGGATTTGGATGAAATTTTCGGACAATATGTATATTGGGACGAGTAAGAACTGATTCGATTTTGGTGGCAATTGGTGATCCAGAACATGATCTGGAATTTATATTGTGTCTTTGACCACATTGCCTTGGCGGAGGTCTGCGCTCTCCAGGGGCCGGATTAAATAGTTCAATGGGCCGCATGCGGTTCCCGGGCCTTACTGTAGTTTGCCATGCAGGTCTGATCTCATCTATCATCTAGTGGATATCTGGAGCACGTGGAGTTCATTCACACATGTACTGTACATCTAATCCTATGGGATCTAATCTTGTGGTTTACTGATGCACATAGAATACCCTACTGCATACCTGGGCAAATGAAGGCCCGGGGGCCACGTGCCAGAGTAGTCATATCATACATGATGCTGAGGATGTGCTGCTCCCTCAGAAGAGCAGCTGTATGGCCTGGTGACCAGCGCCCTCTAGTGGAGACAGACTCTCACAGCAGACAGGAAGAGACACACACACACACACACACACACACAGCCTGCATGATGAGGAGTATGGACAGAACAAGCAGGAGGCATGGCATATACAATTCTTAAGGACTCTTTGGGAAAAGAATGAAACACACACTCACTCACACACACACACACACACACACACACACACACGTTAGACACACCAGTACTTAGGAACGGTCACAGATTTGATTCCATTGACAGCACCTTTAGGTGTCAGTTCTATGCTGCCCTCTAGAGTCGGATGTCCTGGCGGCCGTGATGTATTCTAATTTCTGTAAAATTGGTAAAACTGTAGGCCTGCATTTCTTTGAAAGAAGTAATCTCCATTAAGTGGCGTTAAGTGGCATCTATAGGTATTACTTGTGTGTTACTTGTGTGTGTGTGTGTGTGTGTGTGTGTGTGTGTGTGTGTGTGTGTGTGTGTGTGTGTGTCCATGCTGCTACTTGCACCATGCACTTTGCCTCGCTTGCACCTTGTTAACTCAGGTTTTTGCACTCCAGTAACATACCTCTTGACTTCTGAAACACTGACAGTCCAGAAGTCTGTTGTGTGTCTGTTATTATGTTACTGTTATATTATTTCCATGCCTGATATCTTGATATCTTTGCACTTTATGTCTTGTGAGTTGTGATGTCCTATATACATGTACATCTTACATCTATGTACATCTTAGTTGCATGTCTTAATTTTAACTGCACAATTTCAGTCTGCGTGCAATGTACTGTTGCAGTGCTTGATTGACAATAAAGTTCGCTTTTGACTTTGACTTTACTGTAATAGTAGCCTAAACTGTTGCTATGCAACCTGGTCAATACAATGATTACAATTCAGGGTTTTTTATTTTCTATATTTTTTCTCCCCCTTCCCCTTTGGTGGCCCTCAGTCCAATGTTGGGCCCCTAAATTGGCCCTCACCTATCAACGTCTCCAGACTAAATATCACTTGTGATTACTTAGTTTGCCAATAGCCAGGCTAACAAACGCACAGGCAGACATATATACATGATTAGGAGCCTCTCTCTCTCTCTCTCTCTCTCTCTCTCTCTCTCTCTCTCTCTCAGTCAGTGTATGTAGGTAACAGATGAAGGAAGGAAAGAGTTCTGTTGTCAAATGCCAGTCATGACACAGTTCAGTGTTCACCACAAAGTCAAACCAAATCAAATGACGAATTCTCCATGATCCTAACCAACATTTAGATTGTTCTTCATGTTGATCTTCCTTCTTCAAACTCCCAGCTTTCTGCTACTTGCACTCTATGGTTGAGTCTTTATTCCTCATTCCCTACAGTTTGGAGACTGTGAGGTTGTGTGTGTGTGTGTGTGTGTGTGTGTGTGTGTGTGTGTGCGCGGGGAAGTGCATGTGTGTGGGTGTGTCAGTGTGTGTGTGTCTGCCCAAGTGTGTACTTGTGAAGTGTGTGTGGAGGTGTAGGAGGTCAGACATCACACTTGTACAGTCCCACTCCATACACCAGGGGGCGGCGGTTGCTTTCTTGTCAGATGAACCCTGATGTGGCAGAGCAATGGTTCCAGAATGTCTGTGTAAACCTGATGAGGTGAACCTGGTTGACACATATGTACCATTTAGAAGAGAAAAAAAGGTGATTGCTTCAGTGGGTGACAAAATAAGTAACGAAAGGAATGTATCCAAGTCAGAAGGACCTTTTACTTTTGTTTTATGCCATTTCCTCTCAGTGGCTCTGAGGCTGGTGCACAGCGACCGGAGGGTATCGGGAGGATTGAGCAGGTCTGGTGGATAGGGGACACAACCTATCCAGACAAGAGCTCAGTGTAGAGCATAAGGCCTCAGTGGCATCATTAACCTCAAGTGAGGAATTTAATCTGTCATTGCACAGAATACAACCAAATTGGATTGCAATCCTCCAAATAAAAAAAATGTGATAAAAATAATTTAAGACAATGCAAACATGTTCAACCCCATTCTTCACTCCTCTCCTAACTCCAGGGAATAACATACTATAGCAGGTGAGGTAGAATGTAGAAAAAAAAACACTCTACATGTGGCCAGTTCTGTGATTAAAATAAATAACTGTATAAAATTGGCCCTCAAAACAAGCTACACTAAACATGTATGTGGCCCTTGATGTCTAAAACAGTTCCCCGCCCCTGCCATAGCAATAGGCATATCCTGATAAGGTGTGGAAAATTCATTATTTTTATTATTAATGTGTTAATATGGGTTAATGGGTTAATATGGGTTAATATTGTTAATATGGGTTAATATGTGCCTCTCCATGCCTAGACTTCCAAGGCTCTCTCTCTCTCTCTCTCTCTCTCTCTCTCTCTCTCTCTCTCTCTCTCTCTCAGCCTCTTTTTCGCTGTTTGAGGATCTGATGCTTCCATGTCACACTTTTTAGATACTCTATTCCCTCATACAGTAAGAGAAACATTGTTCTTTTTTGTTATTTCCTGATTTTTCTTTTCTTTTTTACCTCTGATTTATTGCTGGTCAACAGGTAGTCAAGAGTATTTCGGTTGGTCAGTGGAGGGCGAGATGAGTACACAACTTCATGCAAAAACACCCTTTGTCTTACTGATATAGTAGCAACAGTTGAACGACTATTTGACTGTGACAGGAGAAGGTTTCCCTCTGACTTAAGGTGTCATGTCCAGAGATAACGGGATAAGGGATAACGTTCGGTGAGACGATCGTTATCGTGGAATATCGTGGAATATATAGATATTAACATACCTACCTAGGCTACCTATAGTTATTAACATGCGACGAAGCCTTGTTTATCACTACTTTAACGGCAACTTTAGTGATTAAGATGGATCATACCATCTGCTGAATACTTAGCAACGATTCCTTATTAAAAAATATCAGACTGTAGAACGTTGGAGAGTCCAATAGAAGTGAATGGAGCATTCTACAGCATTATAAAGAGCCGTGTAATAAAATAACCCCCTCCTCCACAGCACATTGACTTTCAGAAAGCCTTCTCCTACACACATGCAATACACTACCCCCCACCACCACCACCACACACACCTCACCCTCTCCCCATATTAGCATTCTGTAGACTATGCCATCTCCCCTCTCTTCAACCCCCCCCAAAGAGCAAAGAGTTGCTATCTGGCTCCATTATAGTCCAGTGCCTATGCTGAGCTAAAGCTAAAAATTGGGCTTGCCAGACTAGGGAAAAAAACATTATGCTTTTAGCCACATATATAACTCCAGGGAAGAGGGTGAATTACCCACTTTCATGTAAATATAGAACATCCCTTTAACAGCCAACAGCTCATATCCAATGGAGTCTAGTCCTTTCTTTATGCCTGTGTGTATTGGCACAGAACCAATTGAGATAACTCCCCACACCTACCCTTTAGATCAATAACCTCTCTCTCTCTCTCTCTCTCTCGTGTGTGTGTGTGTGTGTGTGTGTGTGTGTGTGTCTGTGACACACAGACTCCATCAGGCCTTGAGTTTTAACTTGTCCACTCCAGCGTAGGGATACTTGGCTGGATTTAAAACTGAAGACTGAATGCGCCCCAACAGTATGACTAAAATAGGACTAATGTTGTGTGCGGGAAAATCTCCTCAAATGCTCAGGCCAGACATGAGTACTGTAGCTCACACACTTACAGTACCACCATGCTCTTTGTGCACGTGACACGTCACCACTTCTGTGGCAGCACTCACTTTAACAATCATACAGTCGTCCTCTGGGTGGTTAGTAAAGGTGGCATTCATTCAGTCCTCATCCGTGAGATGCTTTGAATTTGCCACAGATAATGAAAATTGGTAACGTGGCTCTAATTGACTGAGGCACCAACTGCCCTATTCAAATGCTCTGTTTATTGCCTGCCAAATGTATTGGCTGCCTTCATATCTAACGGCCATATCACTGATGAATGGATTTTATTACATAGCGTTGCAAACCCAGTCTATGTAATGTAACTGCCACGTCTTAATCATTTACACATTATAGGCCTACTACTGTGGATCTGTTCAAATGTTTGCCTATTCCCAGTCCCAGTCATGCTTTTCTCAAAAACGGTATGTAAAAAATCCCATATATGTATAAGAATCTAATTTTCATTTCAAATTCAAACATAGTTTTCAGACAAATCATGTAATCAGATTTTGTCATTGTGTCACTGTCCAAAAAAGACTTCGCTTTTAGAACTATAAAATATGTCACAATTGTGCAAATGTGTTTGTTCTTGTTCTTATGTTTGCAATTGCAGCTAAGAGTCACTTACAGCTGAAAACACAGGTCATATTTAAGGCATGTAAAATGTTCATCTTTTTAACACTGCAGAATGAATCCCAGAGATGTGTTATTCATTAACTATTTTTTCAGTGGAAAAGACTCACTGAATAAACCTGCCAATAGGAATCTTGGTGCCCCTGGCGGGAGTGGCCAGTAAGTCCGTGTAGCCCATTCCAAGAGAATCATTCTTCACCTGAGCAGGTGTGGCCAGGTGTGAGTCTGCTATAAAAATGTCCGCTTCTGTGCCCATGAGCTCAGAGATCAGAGGCTTCGGCTTAGAATCATCGACCTTCAAGACGTCACCTGAGACCTTCACCACAACAAGTTACTTCACTGACCATCCCACCTGCTGCCCATCCTCATACAGCACAGCTCTCCTGCTCTCCAGCTTCAGGTTTGTCTAGAGTCTGGACCGATGCTCGCTTTTTAAAAATTTACTTGTCTGTGGTTTAGACCATCAGGTTTATGGACCATCTTTTCTGGCCTCCATCATTTCAATAGAGTCTAGGCTACGCATTAAAGTTTGGAGATGAATGATGAAACAAAAAAATGAAACAAAGTTCAGAGAACAATGTTCATGCTATCAGCACAATTCGGGTGTATCAGAAAAACTTAAAGTTTTAATTTTTTGGTTGAAGATTTCAACTTGAAGTATATTTTTATTGTGAAATAGACATATACACATATTTTTTTTAGGGCTGTCAAAGATACTGTATTAGTATTAAAGCAATCTCCTTTTATCATTAGTGCACAAAAGTACTGTGATTCACGCCTGCAAGGATGCATGATTGACTGTGGTGCCAGTTCTATTGACCTGCTCATCCAAACCAATACAGCTAGTACCACAGTCAATCACGCACCCTTGCAGGCTGTCTGTGTCTCCAGTGAAAAATAAATCAAGAGCACATTTTAGGAAAACAAGGGACCGATTTAATAAAGTGAGCTTGCAAAATGCAGGTGTAATGTAAATAATCATAGCGTAAATTAAATGTGTTTCTTGTGTGTTGAATAATATACAGTATATGGGTTTGGAGCCAGAGGGGCGTAAGTGGCATTTGACCAACTTTACAGGAGAGCAAAAACAAAATTATGACCAAACTTTAATCAACTGTATTTATTAACTTTCAACTTCAACATTGCACCCACATACATATATGAGTTAGTACTTAACTAAAAATATTATGCCATTTTTAACACAATTAACATATTGTAAAACCTTGTAAAATCTATAAATATGGCAGATATAAAATATATCAGATACTTACGCCCTTCTAGCTCTAAAAAATACTGTATTGTTTAGAGACAGAAGGGCGAAAGTGTGTACCTGCACCTTTCTGGCTCTAAACAAGGTGTATATGTAATAGGCCTATAATATGCATTTTTTTCTGGCTCTAAACAAGGTGTATATGTATGTAATATATATATGCATTTTTTAGAGCTAGAAGGGTGTTAGTGGACTTACATCTCTCTGGCTCCAAAACAATGCTCAATCTTTTGTGTTAGGTCTTTGTCGTTTTGTTGCTTTATACAATACATGTTCATTTCTGATGCGTCTTTTTGGCACGACTAGATAGAGCTCATTAAGACCTTTAATTTGAACTCATTTTCGCCAATAATGCCACTTAAGCCCCTCTGGTTCCAAGCCCTCGTGTGTGTTTACCATGTTGTGTTTTACCATGTTGTGTTATGTGATGAATCCTACAAAGAGTGTGTGGTGTTATGAGGTTGAAAAATAACTGTGTGTATGTGTGTGTGTGTGTGTGTGTGTGTGTGTGTGTGTGTGTGTGTGTGTGTGTGTGTATCATCAGTCATGGTGTCTGTTGGCCTGCTACTCCTGCTGATGGTGTCGTCCAATCTCCTGGTTTCCACGGTGACTGCAGCTCCACATGCCAAACATGACTCATCGCTGCTCCTAACACGCATACGACGTGGTGGGACACCACAAGAGCATCTACAACATCCTCAACCACCAGGGCAAGCACACCCGGGTAATGCACAACAACCAGGCCAAGCACAGCCGGGTGCTGTACAACAACCAGGGCAAGCACAGCCGGGTGCTGTACAACAACCAGGGCAAGCACAGCCGGGTAATGTACAACAACCAGGGCAAGCACACCCGGGTAATGGATAACCACCAGGGCAAGCACACCCGGGTAATGGGCCACCAGTGCCACCTAACACTCCAGTCAACAGTGATGCGGAAGACAAATAGTACACGTCTGTGGTGGGGGGAAACACATAGACATATAGAAAAAAAGTTTTATTTTACCTGAGCAAAATACACACATTATGTTGCACACCATTGTTGTGTGAGGGGTTTGCCTGAGCCATTGCCGTTGTTTGGTAACTTTGACTCTCTCAGTTGTGTTCAGTTTCATGTCAAACTGGCTTCATCACTTCCAAATAGTGGTCTGTTTCAACACCTCG
>JAODXP020006852.1:60000-63230 GCA_027497455.2 Sardinella longiceps | reverse complement strand
TAACCAACGCTGCACTGAATTAATTAAAGATTTAGAAACTCGATGGTAAGGCTGCAATTTTGTATAGACTTAGCAGCACAACAGAGGCATAAATGCATCATTAAGAAAACTATAGTCTAGGCCTATCCCCAGCACAACCAAAACATGAAATCAAAATTGGTGCCAATACCGTTTTTGAAATGTTTAATTTTTGACCTGAGCATTAAATTAAAGTTTCAAAAAAGAAGTCGTTATTTTGTTTTTTGGTCAACACTGGAAAACCAAAATATATAACAAGTAATTTCCATTTTATTGTTATTTCGTTCTTAATTGAAAATCAAATGAACGAATTATACACGGACCCATATGGATGGATTCGTTTACAAAAATGTGTTCATGATGAAAACTAAATGATTCATGTAATTTTTCATTTGAATTATTTATTTATAAGAGCCTTTTTATTTTTGTCTAATAGATTATCATCTTATAGATGATGGGTTTGTAAAATAAAAATTGAAAATACACAATGCAATGCACATTCTAAAAAGCCTATAAAAGGATAATATAGGCTTGTAAATTAATAAAAAAATAGCAACATGACAGTGCAAAATAAAAAAAACGCTTAACAGATGTGGTTTCAACCAAATATAGATGCTGAAAGGACCACTTTTAAAACACGTCTTTTCAACAACCAGAAAAAGACGCTGTATAAACGTGGCTTCAACCAAATATAGATGGACAAGCGTGGCTTCAACCAAATGTAGACACTGAAAAGACGGCTTTCAAAGGGACTTCTTTTCAATGACCAGCAGAAGATGTTGGACAAGCGTGGCTTCAACCAAATGTAGACGCTGAGGAGACGGCTTTCAAGGGACGTCTTTTCAACTAACCGAAAAAGACACTGGACAGACGTGGCTTCAACCAAATGAAGATGCTGAAAAGTCGGATTTTGAGGGATATGTTTTAAACAAGCAGAAAAAGTTGTTGTATAAGCTTTCAATTTTCAACCAAGATGGAATGTTGTATAGATGACATGACAAGATGTCTTTTCAATGACCAGAAAAAGACGTCATATAACCTTTCACTTTTCACATTGGTTAGAAGACAAGAAAATGTGTCTTTTCAACTACCAGAAAAGCCAGGCAAAAGTCTTTCACTTTTCAATCAAAATGGAATGTTATTTAGATGTAATGGAAAGACGCCTTTTCAACGTGATCAGATTCAATGATCAGCAGGCTTAAATTAAAAAATGACATTTACGTTTAGCAGATGTTTTTATCCAAAACAAATTTGTCAACTATGAATTATTTCAGTCTCCCATAAAGCATTGAAGAATTTTGCTGAAAGGCACAATTTTAGCAATCAGGATTTGAACTTCGGATTTCAAGGAGAGGCTATTGCAAGCTCACACGTCCGTCTCCTTAACCACTACACTATCACTGTACCCGCGCCATCCAAGAAATTGGATTACTAAGCCTAATTTGTTTCAAAGACAAACAATTTATAGCCGATCAATGTGTCTTTATTGCTTCTAATAGCTTAATAGTTTTGACACAAGTGCACCAAACAACCAACTGCGTTAGACTTTAAACATGTTTAATAATGACAAAGCCAGTCACGTCTATGATGCGCAATGTTTGTTGAACTCCGATTTGATTAGCCAATTTTGGTCATTCTCCCCACTTACTCGAGGTCGCACTTTCTGCTTTTCTCTTTTATTTATTTATTTATTTATTTTTTTAATAACCCCACCACCACCACCCCCCCATATTAGGGGACTTTTTATTATTATTATTATTTTACTTGCTTACTTTTTTATTATTATTTTTATTTTTTTATGTTTTTTTTTTTTTTCTTCCTTTGAACTTCCCTAGTTACCGTATCTGTTCAGCCCATGAAAACAGGGAAATATATGACCATTAACCCATCACAGCCAAACAAATTAAAATGTAGTAAATAAATAAGGGAAAGAAATTAAAAGGAGATACATAAGCAAACAAAAAAGTAAACAAAACAAAAACTAAATGAAGTCCCCTCCTCTAAGCTGGCATCGCCATATCCTGCCAACCGGAAAGCCCCAGGTTTTCCCTAACCTTCCCTAAAGGTTTTCTCTTTTATTTGTGCGTACGTATGGGTCAGAGATTGCATGGAGGTGCGCACATTTCACCGCCAAATTCACTTTTTGTAAATACCAAAGCTTGCGTAGAACATGGTGTATGCACTCTTTTGTGCGTACGCATTGTTTATAAATGAGGTACCTGAACTTTAAACCCCTCCACTGTCTTGTGTGTGAGACTTCAGTACTGAAGTCTGAAAGCAGGCAAACCTTATAGGATTTGGGCTGTTCGCTTTCTGTAAATGGGAGATAGAAAACTCAATGTAACTGTGGGCCTGAAACATGTATCCAGACACTTTCAATGTGTGGCATTAGTCCATGATGACATTCAGTGGGCACTTTCCTCTGAGGGTAGGTAAAAGTCTTGAGACTCAAAGGAATATACCGGAGTTAGTTTAAGCATAGTCCTGCTGCACGAGCCTTCTAACAGCAATATATTTCACATGAAATGAAAGAATATCGAACAGCGTAGACCTAAACAAAACACTTAACATTGAGTCAATGTAACCTTAGATCTTACTTTCGGTTTCCAACAGTAAGGTCCCATTGATTCAGTGTAAAGTGCCTGTTCGCTTCTGCGTTCGCGTTCGGTCTGTGCTGTACCAAATTATTTTGTTCCACTCGCTAACTAGCGCATTTAGCAAGCTCTTTCATCAGGGCTATGCTTGAATTTACTCCGGTATATTCCTTCAACTGAAGTGATTTTTTTGAGTTTTATTTTTTGAGCTCTTGGTTATTAGATGGAACCCCAGCAGCTAACTAAGTTTATAATATATTTCCCTTGCCAAAATGAGGGCGCTATTTACTGAAATCTTTACACTGAAATTGAACCCCCTTATTCTCAAGCAATTACATTACAAGTGGTACCAATATAGCCTGACATAGCCCGCCCATAATACGAATGTTCATCCGTATCCATGGTCTGGGAACGGTCCTCTGAGGCGTGTTTACATCGGTAGAGAGTCTACCGGCCAATAAGCGAAGCTGATTAGACGAGCTGTCCAATCATTTCAAACCAGAAGTGAATGCCCTCCCCCCCGCAGTATAATCGCGTCAGGTTAAAGAACCTCCAGACCATGAATACGGATGAACAGCAGTATTATGGTCGGGCTATGTCAGGCTAGTACCAATACAT
>JAODXP020006852.1:32500-35000 GCA_027497455.2 Sardinella longiceps | reverse complement strand
CAGATAGCAAGCAGCATGGGGTATAGTTGCTGTGTGACACACACACACACACACACACACACACACACACACACACACACACACACACACACACATCTTCAATTGATTTACCGCTACATATTCCATCAGGGTCAAGTTATACCAGGAGAATAGAACATTATACACACAATGCGAGCAATGTACTGTTGCAGTGCTTGATTGACAATAAAGTTCGCTTTGACTTTGACACACAATCAAACAGACACTCACACCCTCTCTTTCTCTCTCTCTCTCTCTCTCTCTCTCTCTCTCACACACACACACACACACACTCTCTCACACACAAACACACATACTCTCTCTCACGTCGTAGCCAAGTCTCTGGGTCAGTCGCTCCATGTTGCTAACGTTAACCTAGAAGCTTAATTTAGCCAGGACTTGGAATTGGATTTACAGTGATGTATTTACCCCTAGCATGTCTATTTTGGCATTATTTTTATTAGTTATTATTTTATTGTTTTGGCATGCATTTATTGTTTTGGTATTATGTTATTGTTTTGGCATGAATTTGTTGTTTTGGTATTATTTTATTGTCAACAGTAGTTTCTGTCCCACATGTCAATAGTGACTGATAATAGTATACTAATGCGGCTAATAGTAATAGTATACTAATAATATTATACTGATAATAGTATACTAATGCGGCTAATCGTTAGCTAGTTGTTAGCATTGAGCTCAAAAATGGATATGCTCTTTTGTAAACCTACAGTGTTCTACCAGCCACAATAGCACTTGTGCAACACCCCCCCTCCCCCACACACACACACGCTGCTAGCTCATTTGTAAACCTACAGTGTTCTACCAGCCACAATAGCACTTGTGCAACCCCCCCCCCCCACACACACACACACACACACACACTGCTAGCTCATTTGTAAACCTACAGTGTTCTACCAGCCACAATAGCACTTGTGCAAACCCCCCCCCCCCACACACACACACACACACACACACACACACACTGCTAGCTCATTTGTAAACCTACAGTGTTCTACTTTTGTAACACACACACACACACACACACACACACACACACACACTCGTGTACAATATTCAACACAATCAGAGACGGTGTAGATTGAGACTGGGGTCGAGGGACTCTTTAATCGAATAATAATATATTTTCCATGTAACAAAATCATGGACGTCGCCATTAATGTTTTTACTATCGCGTCACATAATGTTCCAAATGGACACACAATTGTCTGATTGGTTATCGCCTGGGAAAAATTCGCCTGTCTTGGCGTTTTCGCCCCTCCCACTCTTTTTCAATGGGAGGAGATTAGTGATATTTGAGCTGTGTGGAAACCTGCCGTCACACACACACTCATACACACACATGTACTCTCTCTCTCACACACACACTCATACTCTCTCTCTCTCTCACACACACTCTCTCTCTCTCTCTCTCCCTCTCTCTGTCTGTCTCTCTCTCACACACACACACACTCTCTCTTTCTCTCTCTCTCTCTCACACACACACACACACTCTCTCTCTCTGTCTGTCTCTCTCTCTCTCACACACACACACACTCTCTCTCTCTCTCTCTCACACACACACACTCTCTCTCTCTCTCTCTCTCTCTCTCTCTCTCACACACACACACTCTCTCTCTCTCTCTAGCCCTTTTCCCATTGCAACGCGGTATAACGGCGGGTCGTAATACCGTGTCCAACCCCGCGTCAAGCAATGGGAACGCAATTCTAACCCCTGCCCAAAGCCGTGTCGCTGGACTGTTCTGGGGGTTTGACCTAGAGGCACAAAGCGTAATACGTAACACGCAAAGTCGGGCGGGTTTAATGACGTAACCTATGCGCTGCTCTTTTTTCATCTGAACCACGTGAACTTGAGAATGTAAACAATCCATATGGAGATCTAACTAGCAATTAAGCTAGGTTACAGGCAGCAATAGGCAGCTAACTGGTAACTCAAGGCATAGCAAAAACAGTCATAGCCTACAAACAGAAAGCAAACCCATGGAGAATAAACAACACTTGGCTTGATCAACCATAAATCACATTATGACCGTCCCTAAGCATATGCGCTGCTCTTTTTTCATCTGAACCACGTGAACTTGAGAATGTAAACAACAAATCCATACGGTGGTCTAACTAGCAATTAAGCAACATGCAGCTAACCAGTCACGAAAAGCATAGCAAAACCGGTCATACAATCAGAAAGCAAACCCATGGAGAATGAACAACACTTGGCTTGATCAAATCACCTTATGAAGCAACTACTTTGACAGCTACTGTCACCGCAAACTCACAATCTCGCACCACCACCAGCCTACTGTCATGACATGACCATCTCACAAACAAGCTCACAATCTAGTCAAAACCCACCAATTTAGCTTTAAAAATCCTCAATGGTAGCAGCATTTATAGAAGTAGAAATCCACAAACCTACCTGTCCTTGTAAACTGCTCAAAAGGACCATGCTTTTTAATCCACAGAACCT
>JAODXP020006852.1:0-20000 GCA_027497455.2 Sardinella longiceps | reverse complement strand
GGTTTGCGCGTTCATGTGGAAGTGTAGGGTGTCCCAATACTTTCGGGACCGAGGGATAGTGGCTTTCAGCCCTTCAAATCGCCCCTTCAAACGGAGGGAGGTCTTTTGCAGACTTCGAACGAAGTGAAGTTGAGGTGAAGATGAAATTACCCACGGTTCTTTGCGAACAGTGTTGGGGATTACTGTAATTTTGTTACTGTTGTCAGGAACTTAATAACGTAACGCATTACAGTTCAAATTTCACTAACGTCATTACAGTTACTAAACTATAGTAACGTTCGTTACAGCGTTACCCACGATTTTTTTCAGTGACATTCAGATTAACAAATTTACATGTAGGCTAAATCAGTGAGCTACCGGTAGGCCAACATGAATTGCTGTCAAAACCGCGTTGTTTTTATTAGTGGCGCATGCGTGCCTAACTGGTTGCTGTGGAAATCGATTGATTCAGTGAGAGGGAGATGGAAGAGAGAGAAGTCATGGAGAATACTGGCATTTGCATTATTTTCAGGTAGTTGCCTGCAAAGGCAAAAACATGTCGGTTAAGTGCTCGCTATGTCCTGGTGATAAACAGCTTTCCACTTCTACACAGTCAATGAGCAATTTGTCGAAGCACTTGGCCAGACAGCACAGTCGTACAAAGCTGGTGGCTAAAAATCCCCATAGCCACCGTCCCGATAATGATGAGACTGCCCCAGCACCCAAACAGGCGAAACTTAGGCCCAGTCCCATTTCTCTTCCCTAACACTAGCACTCGTTTTCGAGTTCCCTCCAAGATGAGACACCCCTTATGAGTATGAACACATGCATATGAACTACAGACTATGAGTATGAACACACGCATATGAACTACAGACTATGAGTATGAACACATGAATATGAAGTACATAGACTATGAGTATGAACACATGCATATACAGACTATGAGTATGAACACATGCATATGAAGTATATAGACTATGAGTGTGACCATGAATAACACTGAAGTATAGACTATGAGTGTGAACAGTCAAGTGCAACATTGGTAACACAATAAACCTCCAGTACATACTTTAAACCTCTAGTACATACTTTAATCCTCCAGTACATACTTTAAACCTCTAGTACATACTTTAACCCTCCAGTACATACTTTAACCCTCCAGTACATACTTTAACCCTCCAGTACATACTTTAACCCTCCAGTACATACTTTAAACCTCCAGTACATACTTTAACCCTCCAGTACATACTTTAATCCTCCAGTACATACTTTAAACCTCCAGTACATACTTTGTAATCCTCCAGTACATACTTTAAACCTCCAGTACATACTTTGTAATCCTCCAGTACATACTTTAATCCTCCAGTACATACTTTGTAATCCTCCAGTACATACTTTCTAGGCACTTTCACGGCAATATCAAGGATAGGTGTATAGAGTAACTAAAGAAAAAAATTATTGTGAAATGAAAAATCCTAACCCTAACCCTAACCCTTCTGGAAATAATATTCCAGTTTATGAATATATTTTTTGTCATTTAGATTTTTACGATTGTTTACACACTGAAATAAAAAATTCCACACACTTTGCAAATTATACTACAAGAAGCAAAAGATCTCCACAGATTTACACACAACTATTTAGTGAAACTCTACACAGATTAATATAAAAAACATAAATCACTTACCACATGTGTACTATTTGCAACTGTAAGACATTCAACTGTTAAAAATTGTGTCTCTGTGCATCATCATTTTGAAATGTGGACAAAAATAAAGAAGTAAAATGTGTATGTGTGTGTGTGTGTGTGTGTGGGGAGTGGTGCACAAGTAAAGTGTGTGTGTGTGTGTGGGGGGGGGGGGTGGTTCACAAGTAAAATGTGTGTGTGGCGTGTGGCCTACATACAGTATATTAGTGTATAGAGTGTGTATGGTCTTACGATGCGATACGATACAATACGATGCGATACGATACAATACAATACAATACGATACGATGCGATACGATAACATACGATACTGTGACGGAGTGCCGTCACTACGGTTGAGTATGCGCTCTGACTGCCATACCAATGACCCTGGCTCTTTGGCGTTGCGGTCAAGTTGCACGTTTAGCACCCCGGAGACCCGGGTTCGAGACCAATTGGGTTCACTGTTCTCTCCCTTCGCTACATATACGATAGAATTTTATTGTCAGTTTTCACTGAAATTCATTTTGTTGACTTGTTTGCGACAAACACATACACAGATCATCACAAGGCTATTGCACATGCCATGCATGTGGAGTATAGAGCACCAACAGACAAAAGCAGAACCTGAAGCCTGGGACTAGTAGCCCATGGTCACAGATAAAGGTAGACAGGGTACACAGGCCTATGTAAAGACAAACATACAGACATACATGCATACCTACATACTGTACATACATTACATACAACACACATAACATGAAGACATTACCATCATGGAGTGATAGCACTATACATGCAGTCTGTTGCCATTAAAGAAGGGAACTTTGAAACGCTTATGTCTTGTAGGGGAGCAGCTTTATGTGTGTGTGAATTTGTCTGTGTGTGTGTGTGTGTGTGTGTGTGTGTCTGTTGGGGTTAGTACTAACCTACATCATATGTAAATGTTCTACTGAATGTGTGTGTGTGCATGTGTGTGTGTGTGTGCGGTAGAGGAACACTGTCACATGACAATATTCCCCTCTCATTCACATACATGCACACACACACACACACACACACACACAGACATGTGCACACACACACACACACACACACACACACACACATACACACACACACACACGAAAGGCACCCTGAGACACGAAAATGCAAATACACACGTTGGAGATTTGCATAATAAAACACCTCATATACATAAACACAAACAAGACTGGCCAAACATACACAACACACACACACACACATGCACACACACACACACACACACACACACACACACACACACACACACACACAATCTAATTTCCATTCTATCTATCTCCTCTGTGGGGATTCCATGCAGGGAGAACTGGAGAGATATACATTTCATTAACCCCACCACCCCCCCTACACACACACACACACACACACACACAGAGAGAGAGACAGAGACACACACACACACACATACAACATAGACGCACACCAGAAACACACACATTCACATAGGCAGACTCACAAATTCATAAAAATGCTCATAGACACACACACACACACACACACATACACACAGAGACACACACACACACAGCCATACTTACACATACACACACACAGCCATACTTACACACATGAGGGGTAGTGTTGTTGCTGTTTGTGTGTGTTTGTAATAGAGATACAGCTACTTTATTTCAGCCTAAAGGAAATGAAGATGTCCAGTAGAATTAAGACATCAAACACACACACAGAGAGACACACACACACACACACACACACGCACGCATAGACACACACACACACACACACACACACACACACACACACACATACAGCCTTCAGACATATGGAACATTACACATAAATACACACATTGCCACAACAACAATCATAGATATCACTGTTGTTGTTCCAGTACAGGACATACAGCTATGACTTGTTACAAGGGTAGTGTGGATGAACACACACACACACACACACACACACACACACACACACACACACACACTTGTTACAAGGGTAGTGTGGATGAACACACACACACACACACACACACTTGTTACAAGGGTAGTAATGAATGCAGACGGGGGTGTAAAGATGTCCATAATGTAAGAGATTGCCAAAGCAGGACATTTGCCACTCCAGGTTACACAATACACAGTACAGGTTACACAATACACACTCCAGTACAGGTTACACAATACACACTCCAGTACAGGTTACACAATACACAGTACAGGTTACACAATACACAGTACAGGTTACACAATACACACTCCAGTACAGGTTACACAATACACACTAACTCACTCCAGTACAGGTTACACAATACACACTAACTCACTCCAGTACAGGTTACACAATACACAGTACAGGTTACACAATACACAGTACAGGTTACACAATACACAGTACAGGTTACACAATACACACTCCAGTACAGGTTACACAATACACACTAACTCACTCCAGTACAGGTTACACAATACACAGTACAGGTTACACAATACACAGTACAGGTTACACAATACACACTAAGGCCCAATCTCAATTCACCCCTTGGCCCTACCCCTTACCCCTACCCCTCCGTTTTGCGCGTTCACGTGTAGGGGTAGGGCTATCCCAATACTCGTTAAGGCATAGGGGTAGGGGTAAGGGGGAGGGCTATGTAGCCCTCGAAACGTAGGGGTACGGACAGGCAGACTCCGTTTGGAGGGGTACGAGATATTTCCCAGAATACAACCCGATTACCTGGCAACGCGAAACATTTTACAATGGCGGCGCCCGACAAGAGAAGAACACAAATGTAAGTAGCATTTTTTTTGCCATAATTTAACTGTTTTAACCGTTTTAGATTGTGATAACTGATGTATTGTGTGAGGTTACTATGGTGGCAATGTGTAGTTTCTGATATAAACGCCGTATGAGGAAAATCGCCGTTATTTACGTTGGAGTAATCAGTCAATGCACGTGAAAATGCCGAGTTGTCTCTTTTGAAATTGTATTTATTTGTATTTTTCTATAATGGATAAAAGTGCATGCTATAATGTCATGTCGTGTCTTGTTTCCCCAGAACAATGCTGAGCCCAGCAACTCCGATGTGCCATGCACCTTCCTTGTTCCTGCTCCGGTCATCTCACCATCTCGTTCTTGATGATTGCACTGTTGCCTGTTTATGTTCATATTGTTAATTGACTGCACTGTTATTTGCACTATTTCTGAAAATAAGCTGCCTTACGAGTCTGTAATGTGAGTGATCTAATAAAAGAAATTAGCCTAAGGACAAAAGGTTTATGAGCATGATTAATGTTATCACATCAACATCATATGAACGACAGGAACGGATATTTGTATGAAGAGATTTATTATACAAGGGATAACGAAACAAATGGGGGTACATTCACAAACAAAACATCTTAACAGATCATTTTAAAATATGTCAGGCATGTTTAGGCATCTTAGAACAGGCATGTTGTGGTCCAGTCGGCAATAATTTGTAGGATGACCCGGCGTCTGCTGGAAAGAAAAAACATGGAAAGATCAGGCTTTCATCCTCCCAAACCAACACATCGATTGCACACACAATGCAGTGCATTTATTTACCTCATCAAATCTGAACCTGGTACAAAGAAAACCGCTTCAAAAACGCATGAGCTGCATGTTTATCACAAACGGAACAAGGCGAGTAACGTTAACAAAGGCTACGCGTTAACGTTAGCTTATGCTTTCAGATAGGTTAGCCAGGTTACGATACTACTCCAATCAATAAATCAGCAAATCCAAATCAGCAAATCCAACGACACAAGCAAATTGTTTCTATTACATGATATCACAAATGTACAGTTACAAGCAGTTTCAAACACACACACACATTACGATATCCACACACGCTTTACATGCGTTATTTGCATTAATCTACATACCGTAAGAAGCTCCAGCAATCCCAGATGTCGAAGATGCCTTCGCTTGATGGTATTCCTTCTATTCGATTCAAATATCTGTAAAAATACCCGAATCGCCCAGGATAGCGCTACAATAAGGCAGCAGGCATGTTTGTTTATTTCTGGCTGATGAAGCTGTCGCTTTTGGTTACGTTACCAACTGACGACGCGGACCTATGACGTACGTGACTGTGAAGTGTTATCCCAATTCATAGGGGTACAGTTTGAAGCCCTACCCCTTACAGCTCCGTTTGAAAGGCCGAGGGGTAGGGGTAAGGGGTAGAAAAATAGTTGGAGAAGGTGGTGTGCAGTACTACAGTACTACTGAACATGCCCCTCTGGTTGGAGAAGGTGGTGTGCAGTACTACTGAACATGCTGAACATGCCCCTCTGGTTGGAGACGGTGGTGTGCAGTACTACAGTATTACTGAACATGCTGCTCTGCTCTGGTTGGAGACGGTGGTGTGCAGTACTACAGTACTACTGAACATGCTGAACGTGCCCCTCTGGTTGGAGAAGGTGGTGTGCAGTACTACTGAACATACTGAACATGCCCCTCTGGTTGGAGAAGGAGGTGTGCAGTACTACAGTACTACTGAACATGCTGAACATGCCCCTCTGGTTGGAGAAGGTGGTGTGCAGTACTACAGTACAACTGAACATGCCCCTCTGGTTGGAGAAGGTGGTGTGCAGTACTGCAGTACTACTGAACATGCCCCTCTGGTTGGAGAAGGTGGTGTGCAGTACTACAGTACTACTGAACATGCCCCTCTGGTTGGAGAAGGTGGTGTGCAGTACTACAGTACTACTGAACATGCCCCTCTGGTTGGAGAAGGTGGTGTGCAGTACTGCAGTACTACTGAACATGCCCCTCTGGTTGGAGAAGGTGGTGTGCAGTACTGCAGTACTACTGAACATGCTGAACATGCCCCTCTGATTGGAGAAGGTGGTGTGCAGTACTGCAGTACTACTGAACATACTGAACATGCCCCTCTGGTTGGAGAAGGTGGTGTGCAGTACTGCAGTACTACTGAACATGCTGAACATGCCCCTCTGGTTGGAGAAGGTGGTGTGCAGTACTACTGAACATGCTGAACATGCCCCTCTGGTTGGAGAAGGTGGTGTGCAGTACTACAGTACTACTGAACATGCTGAACATGCCCCTCTGGTTGGAGAAGGTGGTGTGCAGTACTGCAGTACTACTGAACATACTGAACATGCCCCTCTGGTTGGAGAAGGTGGTGTGCAGTACTACAGTACTACTGAACATACTGAACATGCCCCTCTGATTGGAGAAGGTGGTGTGCAGTACTACTGAACATACTGAACATGCCCCTCTGGTTGGAGAAGGTGGTGTGCAGTACTACTGAACATACTGAACATGCCCCTCTGGTTGGAGAAGGTGGTGTGCAGTACTGCAGTACTACTGAACATGCCCCTCTGGTTGGAGAAGGTGGTGTGCAGTACTACAGTACTACTGAACATGCCCCTCTGGTTGGAGAAGGTGGTGTGCAGTACTACTGAACATACTGAACATGCCCCTCTGGTTGGAGAAGGTGGTGTGCAGTACTACTGAACATGCTGAACATGCCCCTCTGATTGGAGAAGGTGGTGTGCAGTACTGCAGTACTACTGAACATACTGAACATGCCCCTCTGGTTGGAGAAGGTGGTGTGCAGTACTACAGTACTACTGAACATGCCCCTCTGGTTGGAGAAGGTGGTGTGCAGTACTGCAGTACTACTGAACATGCTGAACATGCCCCTCTGATTGGAGAAGGTGGTGTGCAGTACTACTGAACATGCCCCTCTGGTTGGAGAAGGTGGTGTGCAGTACTACTGAACATGCTGAACATGCCCCTCTGGTTGGAGAAGGTGGTGTGCAGTAGGTGTCACTCATTCTCCATGACAGTGAGCAGGCCTATAACCTAACCCTCTACCACTAAAGACAGGCCTATAACCTAACCCTCTACCACTAAAGAAAGGCCTATAACCTAACCCTCTACCACTAAAGACAGGCCTATAACCTAACCCTCTACCACTAAAGACAGGCCTATAACCTAACCCTCTACCACTAAAGACAGGCCTATAACTAACCCTCTACCACTAAAGACAGGCCTATAACCTAACCCTCTACCACTAAAGAAAGGCCTATAACCTAACCCTCTACCACTAAAGACAGTCCTCTTATCTGCAGCTGATGACAGCAGGGACTCCAGTTCCATGCCCACCAGAGAGCCAGCTTTCCACACACACACTCACACACACACACACACACACACACACACACACCCAGTGTGCCAGCTTTCCTCACCAGTCCATCCAGTCGTCCAGCATCTCTCTTCTTGGTGTCTCCTCCCCAGCATCCCACAGCACAGAAAAGGACCCAACCCTGTTGTGTGTATGTGTGTGTGTGTAAGTGTGTGTTTGTATATATGTGTGTATTTGTATGTGTGTGTGTGTGTGTGTGTGTGTTTACAGTTAACATGTTTGTGTGTTTGTGTATATTTGTGTGTGTGTGTGTGTGTGTGTGTGTGTGTGTGTGTGTGTGTGTGCGCGCACACAGAGGAGGTGCCTCTCTAATCTCACAGGTAAGATAAGATAAGATAAGATAACCCTATAGGTAGGCCCGTAGGAAATTCAAGGATCCATCCCCCTTAGCCTCTGATAAAGACTCTTGTAGAAACACACACACACACACACACACACACACACACACACACACACACACACACACACACACACACACACACACACACACACGTAGGCCAAGGTAAAATTTGGGTTTGGGTTTGGTGTCAGTCAAAGGCCCATTAATCTTGTTTTACAGAATAATAGTGACATAGAATACAGAACACAGAATACAGAACACAGAATAATAGTGACATAGAATACAGAACACAGAATAATACAGAATACAGAACACAGAATAATAGAGAACATAGAATACAGAACACAGAATAATAGAGAACACAGAATAATAGAGAACATAGAACACAGAATACAGTAATAGAGAACACAGAATAGAGAACATAGAATACAGAACACAGAATAATAGAGAACACAGAATACAGAACACGGAATAATAGGGACACAGAATAGAGAACACAGAATAATAATAGTGACACAGAATACAGAATAATAGTGACATAGAATAGAGAACACAAAATATTTATGACACAAAACAGAGAACACAGAATAACAGACACAGAATACAGAATAGACATCACAGAATAATAGTGACAGAATACAGAACACAGAATAGAGCACTCCGAATAACAGAGACACAGAATACAGAATAGACATCACAGAATAATAGTCAAAGAATAGACATCACAGAATATTTGACCTTTTGCAAGCACGTCATCGTAACCACGTGATCTATCGTCTTGGACGGCGGAAGTACATTTATAACCTGTGCAGCGAAGTATAAAATATTCTCCTGTGGCTTTGTTATTTTATCTGTTGCAACAATTTGAATATGGTAGTAACAGTATACCCTCTGTGATGTCGTCCAAGTGATTTGTCGATTCGATAAAAACGATAACGCATTTGAGTCTATAGCAACGGGCGTTGCTATGGGAAAAATCAGGTGTGTGCATGTCAAAATGATCGCTAAAATACTACTAAACTTTTAGGTAATGAATTGAAGGATATTTATATGAATCTTCAAGAAGTTCATTTATTCAAGAAATGTAAGCAATAGACTTAAAAAGGCATATATCCTACTGAAATCAGTGAACTGCTGGAGGCGTCTCATTGAAACTCACTTAGTTGATAGCCAAGTTTGCCGTCCACAGCCGTGGCGGGAACTATTAATACGTCATTTGCAGAACATCAATAGTGACAGAATGCAGAACTCAGAATAGAGAACACAATCAGAACACAGAATAATAATGACACAGAATAAGAGTGACACAGAGGCCCTAGCTGGCTCCCCCTGCTGGTAAGCGCGCGCACACACACACACACACACACACACTGTACTGGTCTGAAAGGATTGTAATGTGTCCTAATGATTTTTTTAACATGACTCAAACAATAGGCTGTTTGTGTTTGTGTATCTGTGTGTGTGTCTCTGCATGTGTGTATCTGTGTGTGTGTGTAACTGTGTCTCTGCATGTGTGTGTGTGTGTGTGTGTGTGTGTGTGTAACTGTGTCTCTGCATGTGTGTATCTGTGTGTGTGTGTGTGTGTGTGTGTGTGTGTGTGTGTGTAACTGTGTCTCTGCATGTATGTATCTGTGTGTCTCTGCATGTGTGTATCTCTGTGTGTGTGTGTTTCTTGTGTCTTCTGGGCTTTTCCAGGCGTTCCTGTTTTAGCACTGCATTCTAGAAGGAGACTTTAATGTGTGTGAGTGTGTGTGTGTGTGTGAGTGTGAGTGTGTGTGTGTGTGTGTGTGTGTGTGTGTGTGTGTGTGTGAGTGTGTGTGTGTGTGTGTGTGTGTGTGTATGTGTGTGTGTGTGTGTGTGTGTGTGAGTGTGTGTGTGTGTGTGTGTGTGTGTGAGTGTGTGTGTGTGTGTGTGTGTGTATGTGTGTGTGTGTGTGTGTGTGTGTGTGTGTGTGTGTGTGAGTGTGTGTGTGTGTGTGTGTGTGTGTGTGTATGTGTGTGTGTGTGTGTGTGTGTGTGTGTGTGTGTGTGTGTGTGTGAGTGTGTGTGTGTTGTTGTGTGTGTGTGTGTGTGTGTGTGTGTGTGTGTGTGTGTGTGTGTGTGTGAGTGTGTGTGTGTGTGTGTTGGGGATAGAAGGGAGAGGCTGGGTGGGAAATTGATGTGCTTTGATAAGGAGCAACTTTGATCCGCCCCCCTTCACTGGGACTATTAATATCACTCAAAACCACCCCCAACCCCCAACACATACATACAGTCTCTCTCTCTCTCACACACACACACACACCACCCCAAACACACACCTCACTCCAACCCCCAACACACACACACACACCACCCCAAACACACACGCACACTCAAACACAAACACACACCACCCCAAACACATACATTCACACCCCAACCAAAACACATACACACCCAATCCCCAACACACACACATACACACACAAACACACACAGAAGAAAAGGACGAGGATCCAGGTTAACCAAGATCCAACACACACACTTTCCCTCTCTCACACACACACTTTCATGAAGATTCCATCTAAAACATGTAAAAACAGGAAGTAAATACATGCATGGGTGTGTGTGTGTAAATTGGACTGTAAGTAAAAAGACTGTATGTGTGCTTGTGTGTGTGTGTGTGTGTGTGTCTATTTTGGACTGTTAGTAAAGTATGTGTGTTTGTGTGTGTAAATTGGACTGTAAGTATGTGTGCTTGTATGTGTGTTTGTGTGTGTAAATTGGACTGTAAGTATGTGTGCTTGTATGTGTGTGTGTGAGTGTGTAAATTGGACTGTAAGTAAAAAGACTGTATGTGTGCTTGTGTGTGTGTGTGATTTTGTGTGTGTGTGTGTAAATTGGACTGTAAGTAAAGTATGTGTGCTTGTGTGTGTCTGTGTGGAAGTTTATACTTTTTTACTCCTGAGACATCCCTTACAGTGTGTGCTAGCTACACAAACACACACACACACACACACTGCATCCATCACAAATGAGAAGACCTAATATTGATAGCCTTTTTTCCCCAAATGAAGACACAGAGGACAAATGTATTTGGGTTAGGGTTCTAAATGAAGACACAGAGGACAAATGTATTTGGGTTAGGGTTCTAAATGAAGACACAGAGGACAAATGTATTTGGGTTGGGGTTCTAAATGAAGACACAGAGGACAAATGTATTTGGGTTGGGGTTCTAAATGAAGACACAGAAGACAAATGTATTTGGGTTAGGGTTCTAAATGAAGACACAGAGGACAAATGTATGAATGTAGCACTGGAAGATGCCACCTGTTTAATGCTATGTTTGAATTCCACAGCTGGAGTACTTTTGAAGCTGGGTTAGGGTTAGGGCTGGACACAGTTACTGACACTGAGACATCATACTCATAGTGTGTGAGGAGGTGTGTGTGTGTGTGTGTGTGTGTGTGTGTGTGTGTGTGTGTGTGTGTGTGTGTGTGTGTGTGTGTGTGTGTGTGTGTGTGTGTGTGTGTGTGTGTGTCCAATCCTAACCACTGTGACATCATATTCATAGTGTGTGAGGTAGTGACATACAGTATAGGGTTACTAGCGTAATCCTGGCCTGGACACACTTACTGACACTGAGACATCATACTCATAGTGTGTGAGGTAGTGACCTACAGTATAAGTGTAACAGGTTGAAAGGTCCCCCTTTGTATGAATATATAATTGCACAAGATCTGGTCTAAATAGTTTCTATGGTACCCTGATACAGTTAGGGGTTCCTGGTAGCCCCTCCTTTCCCCCCTTGTCTTATGTTTCCCTATCTCCTCTTCCTCCTTCCTGTTGCGTTTTGGTTTGGATTGAGGTAGGTTTGGAGATTTAGGCTAATCCTAATCTATGTAAATATTGATATATAAAAGTGCCATCTGTAGGTGTAATTGTATTTATTTTATTTGTATATATTTTATGTGCATTATTTTTGAGTTATTTTTGCATGATGGCCTTTCTGTAAGATATGTTTATGATTTTGAGACACGCCACATGTGGGGATTAGCCCCACTGTGGATTCCAGTGTAGTTATGCTGTAGTTGCTAACTCACTGTGATATTTCTTTTTGTTTCTACTGTATTTGATTATTATAGGAGTGGAGGGAGCCAGCTAACAGGGACAACGTTTGTATGTGTGCCTTTCTGTGTACAGGTGTGCCATGTTTTTCTTATATCTTTGCATTAATGTATTATATTGCGTTACGTTACGTACGCAGCCTGTTGCGTTTTGGTTTGGATTGAGGAGTGGAGGGAGCCAGCTAACAGGGACAACGTTTGTATGTGTGCCTTTCTGTGTACAGGCAATAAAACAACTTTGCAGCAGTAATTCTGGGTCGTCAAATTAATTCAACACAACGCAGAAGTAATCACCCGTTACAATGGTGCCGTGACCCTTGGTTCGTCAGGTCCACGCTCGCTGGATCGCCGGGACCGCTGCTGCTGAACTTGCCGCTGCCACCTCGCTGCTAATCCCTCTCCTCGACTGGCTGCTGGATGAGATCGCGCAGCTGTGTTATATGCGGTTTGTGCGTAGGTTAGGAGGACATTCTACGCCTTTAGCGTAATTGACGTTTCTAAGTAATTTGAACATACTAAGTCTAGCGCTGTTTTGACAAGCGCGGTGTTTTTTTAACATACGGTTTTTATATTGAATATTTCATGGGCTATTCTGTGAAAGTATTTCTATAGCCTATTGATGCCAAGTATCAGTGTATAGCATTTTCATTTAAGAAGTGAGGCTTTTCCTTACTGTTTACTGATATTTTTAAGTTTCACTTTTGCTTTTGCATTACATATTTTTTTTTTTTTCTGAGTTTGCATAATCACTCCATTTGAAATGTCACTGTCCAAGATGAATGGTGTTTATGTTTCTCATGGGTTTGGGAGAGGTTGCTCTATGGGTTTAGACGGTGAGGCCAGTTATCAGAGAGTAGGCCAGTCAGCTCTGAGTCCCGTAGCGTGTTCAACCCCCATTACACATGTAGTTAGACACACAGAGGGGCAGGTAGGCACTAATGCTGTTGATTATCTTAATACTACACATAGAGAACAGGCACATGACATTAACAATACCCCACATATTATGCATAGCAGATCATGCAGCCCCAGTACATGCCACACAGACCTGCTCAGGGGGTGCTTTGATGCTTCAAGGCTGAATGTGGTTGTCCAGTCAGATGTTAAACCTCCCCCGTTCTTCAGAGGCGACCAGACTGACACATGCACTGTCCATGAGTGGGAAGATTTGATGCAGAGTTACCTGCGCAGACGCAAGTGCAGCACTGCTGAGATGTATGATGTGATAGCAAGCAGACTGATGGGGAAAGCCAGGGACATAGTGAGAGTTTCACTGCGTAGCAGCCCAGATATTGACCCCTATGCCCGTCCTGCAGCTGTTTTCGACATACTGAAGCAGAATTTCAGTGAGCTTCCCTACTCTGGCATGCCTATGGCAGACTTTTATTGCACACTTCCAAAGACAGGTGAGAGTGCTCTTGACTACTGGGTGCGATTAAACAAGGCCATTGATGTTGCTGATGAGTGCCTCCGCAGGCGGGGTAAATGTGTTGAAGACATGAGTGCTGAAGTTGTGATGATGTTTGTTACTCACTGCCCAGACCCTCACCTCGCCCTGTCTTTCAAAAGCAAACCAGCTGGGAAATGGACAGCCTCAGAGGTCCAGGAGCGTTTGGATGACCACCAGAGAGATCTACGTCGGGGCCTCAGTGAGTCAGCTTCCTCCTCCCCTTTTCGCCTGTCCATGCAGCAGTCACTCAGTCGACGCAGCTCAACCACTCCAATGTGCAGTCAGAGGCTACACGTCATCCCCTCCTTCACCAGCCACCCACAGCTGTGCCACTCACTGTGCATCGTGCAGAGGAAGAGCCAAGTATGCGAGAAGTGGTAAGCATGCTGAGTAAGGTCATCACACTCTGCTCTGTCCCCCAGTCAGTGTCCACGTCCAGACGCAGCCTCAACAGCGTCAGCAGCGCCAGCAACCACGTCAGCCACCAGCGTTCTCTCCTTGCCGTGTGTGCAGCAGCGCCCAGCCACTCCACCTTCAGCCACTGCAGGCTACTGAAACTCTGCCGCCACTGCTTCCAGCCTGGTCATTTCAAGAACGACTGTCCCAATGTGTCCTCGTCCAGCGTCCGCACAGCCCAACACCATGCCGTCAAACTAGGAGGCCCCACGCTGTGAGAGGGCAAGCGTGGGTGATGGTACAGAAGCCCTCATTGGAGAACCAGATCTGCTTTCAATCTACAGTAACAACTGCCAGCTTTTGCCAGTGGGACAGGTGCCGATTCTCATCAGTTCACAGAGACTTGAAGGGTCAAGCGAGCTGTTTTACACACCAGTGCTGGTAGGTGGCAATGTCACTTTGAGAGGAATGCTAGACTCTGGCTCCATGTCTTGTACACTCAGTGAAGAGGCAGAGAAGAAACTTCAGTCTGCTGGTGTCTTGCCCAGTGCTCAGTTAATCCCCGGGAATGTGGTGCTTGTGGGCTGTGGCGGTAAGACAACGTACCCGAAGTGTTTCTATGACCTTGAAATTGAAGTGTATGAGAATAAGTTTATTGTACCTACTCTAGTTGTTCCAGGCCAGCGAGATGACTTCATAATTGGCACAAACGTGATAAAGTCTGTTCTTCAAGGCATGAGAAGCAAGAAGGAATACTGGGAGCTGATTTCCTCCAAGAGCGATGATCCTGACTGTGAGCGTTTTCTGGAGCTGCTGAGCTGTGTGTCACGATGGGAAGGCCCAGGTGAGTGTGACAGAGTCGGAACAGTGAAGCTGATGCACAGTGTAACACTCCTCCCACAGCAGAATATCTAGTGTGGGGCAGACTTCCCAGTGATGTTCCTGTGTCACTTGGCAGCACCGTCATTGTTGAGCCCACCTCTGCATCGCTCTGCTCCAAAAAACATTTTAGTCGGAAAGCTCGTCACTGCCATGTGGGGTGATCGCTGGGTACCGATGAAGATTTTAAATCCAACACTGAAGCCCATCACTCTACGACGTAATGCTAAGATAGCTGATGTGTCGTCATGTCTAGCGATGGAGGACTTGAACATTTCCCAGGGACTGTGTCAGACCCAGGACACCGCTCCCGGCTCAGCACCACGTATCGGCATGCACACTGGCATTGCCCAGGCAATGAATGAGGCTGGCTTGAATCACATTGACTTGGACGGCTGTGAGGTCTCTCCTGCTGACAAAGCCAAGTTGGCGAACCTGCTTTTAGAGTACAGTGACATCTTCTCAAAAGACTCTCTTGACTGCGGAAAGGCCAAAGACTTTGTTCACAGGATTCATCTCTCAGACGACCGTCCCTTCCGTCTCCCCCTATCGGCGCGTCCCACCAGCGCATTATCAGCAGCTGAGGCAAGTACTGAATGACATGGAGGAGCGTGAAATCATCAGAAAGTCTGTGAGTGACTATGCATCCCCTCTAGTTATGGTCTGGAAAAAGAACGGCGACCTGCGTATCTGCACAGACTTCAGGTGGTTGAATGCGCGGACCGTTAAAGATGCCCATCCTCTTCCCCATCAGTCTGACTGCACTCGCTGCACTCGGAGGCAATGCTGTTTTCAGTACAATGGACTTGACGTCCGGCTTTTACAATGTCCCCTTGCATGAAGCTGACAGGAAGTTCCACTGCCTTTACCACTCCACTGGGGTTGTACGAGTATAACCGTTTGCCTCAGGGCCTATGTAACAGTCCAGCCTCCTTCATGAGGATGATGCTCAGTATCTTCGGTGACTTGAATTTTTCCAGCCTTCTATGCTACTCTTGATGATCTTCTGTCTTTTGCACCATCTGTTAATGACGGACTAGAGCGTTTGAGAACTGTTTTCAGCCGGCTGAGAGCCAACAACCTCAAGCTGTCACAGAAGAAGTGCTACTTCCCTGAGGCGGTCAGTCAAGTTTTTGGGCCACATTGTAGACAGCAGTGGAGTCTCTGTGGATCAAGAGAAAGTTGCCGTGATTTCGTCCTTTGAGAAAACAGACCTGATGGAAGCTGATGGTTGCACACCGTCCCAGAAGAGGATACGTTCGTTTTTGGGCATGGTCCTGTATTATCAGCATTTCATTCCCAACTGTTCCTCCATTGCCAGGCCTCTGTTTTGTCTGACTGCAGGTGCCAAGCGTAGGGGCAGGACAGCGAAGACTGGAAAGAGTGGCACGTTTCGCAAGCTAACTCCACAAGACTGGACGGCAGTGTGTGACAAAGCTTTTGCGGAACTGAAGAGCGCTTTGGTCAGCTGCGTGGTCCTTGCGCATCCAGACTTCGACAAGCCCTTTATCCTTTCCACCGACGCGTCTCTTGACGGATTAGGAGCTGTTCTCTCACAAGTCCAGGAAGGCGACAACAGAGCGAGGCCTGTGGCGTTTGCAAGTAAGTCACTCAGTCGTAGTCAAGCCCAACTATCCTGCACACAGACTGGAATTTCTGGCACTGAAATGGGCAGTGTGTGACAAGTTCAGCCATTGGCTCAAAGGCAACCAGTTCACAGTGTGGACGGACAACAATCCCCTCACATACATCATGACAAAGCTCAAGCTGATGCCTGTGAACAGCGCTGGGTGGCGAAGTTGGCTCCGTATAACTTCAAAATCAAGCATGTTCCAGGCAGGTTGAACGTTGTAGCTGACGCCCTGAGCAGAGACCCCTTTGTCAAGCCACTGAGCCAGCGCCTCTGCTTTCAGAGCCGATAGCACAGAACTGCTTAAGTGTGCCAGTGATGTTGAGGGTGGATTCGTCCAGGATGTTTTCCGTTCCTAACCAGCCAGCCCCAAGCACTGTCCTGTATGTCTGAGTCTTCAGCCAGCTCCCGTGCGTCTCTCTCTGAGGATGAGGTGTCGACGCTGCTTGAGAGTCACAGTGACTGGGAATCTGCTTCACAGCTGAGGGCTATGTCTGTGGTGGACCGCCTGTCCGATGTGGTTCCTGTTGGCCAGCCTGCTCTGCCTGCCATGTCACTTGAAGAGCTGCAGTCTCATCAGCGGCAGTGACTCCGTCCATCGCAGCGGCTTTGCCCTACGTAGAGAGGAAGCGGAGGCCATCTTTCCGTGAACGCTGTAAGGAGAGTCAGTCCACTCTACAGCTGTTGAGACACTGGGACAAGCTGACCTCTGCTGAATGGTGTCCTGTACAGAGTCTGCAAAGACCCCCTGACAAACCACAAGCGATTTCAGTATGTGCTACCTGGAGTGCTGAAATGTGACGCTTTAGCAGGAGTCCATGATCACGCTGGTCATCAAGGTCGGCCCGCACGCTCCACCTAGCTCGCCAACGGTTCTTCGTGCTGTGACATGGAGAGGGAGGTCCGTGACTATGTCAAGAAGTGCGAGAGGTGCGTACTGAGTAAAACACCTGAGCCAGCTGTCAGAGCCCCGCTGGAGAGCATAAAGACAACTTGCTCCACTGGAATTAGTCTGCATTGACTTTTGGTCTGCAGAGGATCACAACAACAAGTCTGTTGATGTTCTTGTAATCACGGACCACTTCACAAAGTTAGCCCAAGCGTTTCTGTCGGGACCAGACAGCAAGAAAAGTAGCTAAGACGTTGTGGGACAAGTTCTTTTGTGTCTATGGATTCCCTGAACGCATCCACTCTGACCAGGGGCAGCTTTGAGAGTGAGCTGATTACAGAACTTCTTCATCTTGCCGGTGTCTCCAAGTCTCACACCACTCCTTACCATCCTATGGGGAATGGTGGAACAGAGAGATTCCAACAGGACTCTGGGTAGCATGCTCCGCTCCTTGCCGCTCAGACAGAAACACAAGTGGCCTCAGATGGTCCAGACAATGACGTTCGTCTACAACTGTACAGCCCATGAGACCACTGGCTTCGCTCCATTTTATCTCATGTTCGGCCGTGTCCCGAGACTCCCAGTGGACTTGATGTTCCACAGTGTTCTGTTGGACGACACAGTCAGTGACTATGACGCCTTTGTGCACTCTCTGTTGAAAGATCTCA
This sequence comes from Sardinella longiceps, assembly GCA_027497455.2. Classification (NCBI taxonomy): domain Eukaryota; kingdom Metazoa; phylum Chordata; class Actinopteri; order Clupeiformes; family Clupeidae; genus Sardinella; species Sardinella longiceps. Next base: position 1,802 of record JAODXP020006852.1, on the reverse strand, counting down.
AGTCTGCCATGTCTGTTGCTCAGAAACACACAGAGTCGGAGCAGAGACACCAGTCAGATCAGTACAACAAGAGGGTCAAAGGTCAGTCATTGTCTGTAGGAGACAGAGTGCTGGTGGCTGCAACAAGGCCTGCCGAGGAAAACGTAAACTAGCGGACAGGTGGGGAGACGCCTATCTACGCCGTCATTGCTGCCAAGCCAGCGCTTCACGTTTACAGGATTCGAGACAGCCAAGGGAACGAGAAAGTAGTGCACCGAAAACCTGCTGTTGGAGGTCAACTTCCTCCCTCTGAGTGAGAGACTGGATGAAGGCTCCACGGATGAGGATGAGAGGTGGAATCTGAGTCTGCCCAGGATGAGCCTCACTCTGAGCATGCAGCTCCCAGTGATGGGGTGTCCGTCTCCCCTCGGACGAAGTTTCTCTGGATGCAGTTGTAGGAGATCGTACGTCGTCATGGGTCTCACAGCACTCAGACATCACTCCAGGGCCCATGGAAGATGTGACCGAAGATCCTGTCATGGCTGAGCCTCCTCAGAGTCCCCTCTCGGCATGGTCTGATTGATGCTTCCAGTCACACTCCACCCAGTACACACACACAGCCACAAGCTCCTGTTCCACACACTTCACACACACCACACGCACCCCACACTTCTAGATTTGGTCGAGTTATTAGGCCAGTGTGTAGGTTGATTGAATCTATGGTTCAGCTTCAGTCCGTCCTTCGTGATGATGTCCCCTGATAGGCATGTCATCCATGTTTAATAGAAAGAGTATTTTTCATTACTGTTTATTGACCCTTTTTGAATTTGGGGTTGTATAATGTAGTGAGTTTCTCTTGGAAGTGCCTTATTTTATTATGTAATTTTCTGTCACTGTAGGCAGTAGGCATTAGTCTATGGGGTGTATACGGCATCCCTGTTTCCTTTAGAGGATTCCTGAGACTTGATCAACCTCAGTTTTCTTTTAGCCTTGTGGGGAAGGTAGCTTTTAAAGCTGGAGAGTTTCTAATGGCCAGTATACAGTGCAGGTTAGATGTTTGCAGATCTTGTGCAATTCTGAAGGGGTGAGTGTAACAGGTTGAAAGGTCCCCCTTTGTATGAATATATAATTGCACAAGATCTGGTCTAAATAGTTTCTATGGTACCCTGATACAGTTAGGGGTTCCTGGTAGCCCCTCCTTTCCCCCCTTGTCTTATGTTTCCCTATCTCCTCTTCCTCCTTCCTGTTGCGTTTTGGTTTGGATTGAGGTAGGTTTGGAGACTTAGGCTAATCCTAATCTATGTAAATATTGATATATAAAAGTGCCATCTGTAGGTGTAATTGTATTTATTTTATTTGTATATATTTTATGGGCATTATTTTTGAGTTATTTTTGCATGATGGCCTTTCTGTAAGATATGTTTATGATTTTGATATCATCGCCACATGTGGGGATTAGCCCCACTGTGGATTCCAGTGTAGTTATGCTGTAGCTGCTAACTCACTGTGATATTTCTTTTTGGTTCTACTGTATTTGATTATTAGCAGGGAGTGGAGGAGCCAGCTAACAGGGACAACGTTTGTATGTGTGCTTTCTGTGTACAGGTGTGCCATGTTTTTCTTATATCTTTGCATTAATGTATTATATTGCGTTACGTTACGTACGCAGCCTGTTGCGTTTTGGTTTGATTGAGGAGTGGAGGAGCCAGCTAACAGGGACAACGTTTGTATGTGTGCCTTTCCTGTGTACAGGCAATAAAACAACTTTGCAGCAGTAATTCTGGGTCGTCAAATTAATCTCAACACAACGCAGAAGTCATCAC
>JAODXP020006845.1:62500-64453 GCA_027497455.2 Sardinella longiceps | reverse complement strand
CAGGTCCTTGACACAAACACACACACACACACACACACACACACACAAACACACAAACACACACACTAAAATAAAGATCAAAGCAGACTCTCTCTCTCTCTCTCTCTCTCTCTCTCTCTCTCTCTCCATCTTACCGGCACACTTCTTGCAGATGACGACCACCAGGTTGATGGAGGCCCACTCTGGGTTGGGGGCGCGGCAGTCGGCGCAGTTGCGGTTCGCCTCGTTGTGCCAGACCTTCTCCGCCACCTCGTAGTCCGACAGCGTCTCCACGATGCTCTCCTGCACCGCCTCCACCCACGCATCCCGCTCTCGCTCCGAATCGGCTGTGAAGCTGATCAAACACATACGCAAACACACACACACACACACACACACACACACACACACACACACACACACACACACACACACCACACACACACACACATATTTCTCAGTCATCTTTCCAAGAAAGTGCTACCTATGTTACAGGTACATGCTGATTTTCTCAACTATCTTCTAACACACACTCACATACAGTACACACACATATATTTCTCTTATTTCTCTCCTTTTGAGTGTGTGTGTGTGTGTGTGTGTGTGTGTGTGTGTGTGTACTTCTAAGTAAGAAGTTGCTACATATGTTACATGCCCATTTTCTCCACTCTCTCATTTTCTAGCACACACACACACACACACACACACACACACACACGCACACACACACACACACATACACACTCGTTCATTCAAGCACATATAAATTGGTTGTCTGACAGGCATGAAAGCGAGAGAGAGAGAGCACTGACCCTCCCACCTTACACACACACACACACACACACACACACACACACACACACACACACACACACACACACACACACAGGTAGGTCTCATTAGGCTCCATCTAAGCTGTACTCAGGGCTGGCTGACACATGGGCAAATCTGTACATTTGTCTGCTGCCCCCCTTAAACTCTCACTTTTTCCCTTCCTTAACTCTCTTTTTCTTCTTTTTTTCTCCCTCTAGCCCTCTCCCCCTCTCTATCTCTATTCCTTACTATTCACCCTTTTCTCTCTCTCTCTCTCTCTCTCTCTCTCTCTCTCTCTCTCTCTCTCTCTCTAACCCTATATATATGTTATTAAACTTGCCAAATCCAGAGAAGAAAGTCCAAATTACCATTCACCACGGAACAGAACTTGAAATAAATTAGGATTTTAGCAGCTAAAAGCTAACATATAATTTGTATGCAACTGGAAATAAGTAAGCATCATTAAAATGTTTATGTGCAAGGAGCCTATTACTTGTGCTAGTGGGTTTGTGAGCGGATAGACAGCATCCAAGGCTGTGGTTCGGCCGTAGACACCATGCCAAAGCCATTGATACATCCAGTAGCAACCAAAAGAGTTACATTGCTTTAGTACAACAATTAGACGACCAAATAATAAAGTTTTAAAACAACTGTTTTCTTGCAAATTAGTTAATTTATGAAAAATGTAGAGTGATAACTAGCTGTAAAAACTCAATGTGGCAACTTGGGACACCCATTACCAGTGATGCTAAGAATGCATGTACAAACACAAAGGTCAACTTCAGTTCTATAAAGGAAAACAAGTGCTGAAAACGAAATGTACTCGCATCAAATAGCCACACTAAATAAGGGAATTAAGGTTAAAAAAAAAGAAAACAAAACATAAGATCCAAAGCAAGATGAAAAGTGCTGGGGTTAAGTGTGTACAGTATCTGGGGGTTAAGGGAGGGAGAATAGGGGGCGATGTAATGGGATAGAAGGATGTGGAGGATAAACCAATAATAAAGTATCCACCTTATGCAGCCCCGCCCCTTTTTGCCTTTTTTTCTTCGGCGTTTGCCCTCCGATTGTCTTGGAACTTCCGTTAGACGCTGCCTCTCATTCAAATCAACGTAATTATCATGAAATACCACGATCACAAAACTCCTTATTGTAGTCGTA
>JAODXP020006845.1:52500-55000 GCA_027497455.2 Sardinella longiceps | reverse complement strand
TTCCCCAAAACAAACAGCACCCAGAAAGTTCAGAAAGTTCCAGAATGGATGTGAAAGGGAAACAACAAGAGACAGAGAGAGAGAGAGAGAGAGAGAGAGAGAGAGAGAGAGAGAGAGAGAGAGAGCGAATAAGAGAGATGTCACTCGTTTGTGGTGATGAGACCCATCTCAAGTAATGAAAGAAGAAAGAGAGGACTGAAAAAAAATCAGACGATAGAGGGAGAGAGGTGGGAATGGAGGTGAAGGGGGGAGGGGGAAGACAGGTGTGGAAAAAAAGAGCAAGAGAGAGGGAGAGGAAGAGGAGGAGAAGGAAAGAGAGAGAGAGAGAGAAGGAGATGAAGGTAAAGAGGGAGAAGGGAAGGGAGAGAGAGGGAGAGGAAGGGTAGAGAAGGAAAGATGGACAGATAGAGGGAGAGGCACAGAGAGAGAGAAAGAGGAGAGAGGGAGGGAGAAAGAGCATGGGGGAGGCAGAAAGAGAGTGAGAGAGATGACTGAGACATAGAAAGAGAGAGGGAGAGAGAGGAAGGGGAGGAGAGAGAGAGGAGAGAGGGAGGCCTCTATATTCCCCCTGTTCTCTTTCTCTCCTTTTCAAATGTCCTTCAAACCCACTGAATGAAAGCTACTGTATGGAGTAGAGAGGCATCACTCTCTTCACTTTACACACCTGCTCACACACACACTACAGACGAGAGCAGCATACACAGACTGCTGGAGAAAACACACACACACACACACACACACACACTACAGACGAGAGCACATATACAAAGAAACTATAGTTGAAGTACACACACACACGGACTCACAACAGTGAGCTCACACACACACACACACACACACACACACACACACACACACAACACACACACACACACACACACACTCACACACACACACACACACACACACACACACACACACACACACACATATATGAGAGCACTCAGTTATCCATCAGAAAGCAGTGAACTAGGAAGGAAAGAAAACTTTCAAGTGCTTCAGATCCGTATAGCAAGCATCATGCCATTTTAATGCCATTCTACACAATCCTCCAATTCCAATTCAGCAGGGCTCACACAGTAACAGTGACTGTGACAAGTAAACAATGTGTAAGTCTAATGTATAGGATTCACAAGCATTTCATTCATGCAAGGCACAGAGACACTCTGTCTCACACACTCCACACACACACATCTCCAGCTCACTAGCATGGTGGCACTGAAAATACCCATGAAGACCTCGATGGTGAGGATGATGATGGTGATGATGATGATGATGATGAAGGTGAATGAGTGGAAGGTGAGGAGGTAGAGAAGGAAAAGGAAGAGGAGGAGGAAGAGGAGGAGGAGGAGGAAGAGTAGAAGAAGGTAAAGGCAAACTGTGGTCCACAAATAAACCTCATTCTTCCAGGATGCCAATTACAGGCGCAGTGTTCCATAGCTGGTTTCCAGGGTGACACCGACCGAGACACCACACTGCGCCCTGGCCAATTATGGTAGCAGGAAAGAAGGGAGGAAAGAGGGATGGAGGGATGGAGGGATGAGCATGGAGAGGTGGAGTGGGTGAGGGACTGGACTGTTTGGGTATCTGGGCCTGATCATCACCAGAGCCACGTTCCCTTATGTCCGACTCTTCTCCCCGACTCAGCCTCTCCATGATCATAAACACCTCCTCCAAAACAGCTACCCCGCAATAACAAAATAAAGAAAAGGAAAGAAAATGGCCACCCACTATGGGACCAGGACACATTTTACACTTTTCTCAGGTGGAGTGAAATAAATAAATAGATAGATAAATAAATAAATAAATAAATAAATAAATAAATAAGTAAATGAGGTGAGTAGCTGGGCAGTCACACACGAATAGCAACCCACCAGCTAACGCTAACTGTTACCCTGGGTAACAAAAGTGAGAGTGAGCTTATGATGTAATTTGGTTAGCTGCATGTTTGCTATTTGGTCTTTGTTGTTCAGAATTCTCTCATTCTCCTTCCTAGAGAAAGCCCTGTGCAACTTTTCTACAGCAGAGGTATTGGAATATCTCCAAACTATCACTTTAAAACAACATTAATCAACTAGCTACCTAAATTAAAGGAATAGATTGCAGTTTTGCAGTTTTGGTGTAAAACTAGCAAACTAGCAAGCTAAACAGCACACAACCATGTCAACCACTTCCCATACTTAGCCTTACATAGCCTTACTACCTTACCTTACTGCTACCGTAGAACAAACTTATTGTCGACTGACAGTAACAGCCATCAAAGTCATGCTGCAAAGTGTTTCTTGAATATAGTGGTGGTTGCAGACCCTCCACTGAAAGCAGGGCACTGGCTGTGTGTGTGTGTGTGTGTGTGTGTGTGTGTGTGTGTGTGTGTGTGTGTGTGTGTGTGTGTGTGTGTGTGTGTGTGGATGAATAAAGGCTTACTCCCACACACACAAATACTGTAGTACCATATGCCATCTGAATTCATTTCAAGGAGAAATCCACTGTGTTTTCACCC
>JAODXP020006845.1:20000-27500 GCA_027497455.2 Sardinella longiceps | reverse complement strand
AGGAGCTCAGTTCCATCAGAAAGAATATATTTGGTGCTCTCTCTCTCTCTCTCTCTCTCTCTCTCTCTCTCTCTCTCTTTTACACACACACACACACACACACACACACAAACACAAACACACACACAGACATGGGCGCACCACTTGCACAAACATACACACACACACAAATATGCACAAACACACACACACACACACACACACTAGGGTTGGGACATGATTTTCGAATATTCGAAAATCGACAGTGCGTTCGAATATCGAATAGTTAAATCGAATACTGTTTCAGCCATATCATCATAAAAATAACAAAAACCGTTTTGAAAAAGACTTTTCCTAACCAATGTTTCATGCAACGCGCAATTTAGCCTGAAGGTGCCGCTAACAATAAACCTACCTGTAGCCTACAGCGGTAGTAGCAGTCCTATACAATAACAGGCGGCCAAGGAACAGAAATACCCCCGTTTGGCAAAGTTAGCGAGAGCTTGCTTGAGTGTGCCTGCGACGTCAGTGCCATCGGAGCGAGTAGCCTATTCTCCGCAGCTGGATTAATTGTCAATAGACTGCGCAACCGCCTCCATCCTGAGCATGCGAGCATGTTATTTTTTTTAAACAAAAATTTGCTGTTCAATTGTTGTCATTATAATTCCAGCCTATTAGGCTACTGGTAAATATTGTTGCCGTCCAGGCAGTTCATTCAGGCTGTTTCAGTTGCGCAAAGAAGGAAGCCGTTTATTTTCTGAACTTTGATTTAAGATAGAAATATGTTGTACAGAAAGTCAAAGTCTAATTAAAAAGTAGGCATACTATGCTCATAAGTTAGCGAGAGCTTGCTTGAGTGTGCCTGCGACGTCAGTGCCATCGGAGCGAGTAGCCTATTCTCCGCAGCTGGATTAATTGTCAATAGACTGCGCAACCGCCTCCATCCTGAGCATGGACATGTTATTTTTTTTAAACAAAAATTGTGGGGGGGTCGATTTTCGAATAATATTCGAATACTTGTCATCGATTTTCGAATAGTGTTTTTACCCAAAATTCCCATCCCTAACACACACACAAACACACACACAGACATGGGCGTACCGCTTGCACAAACATACACACACACAAACATGTACAACCACACACACACACACACACACACACACACACACACACTCAAATGGTTTCCAAGGCTACAGGCCACCACTAGTCCCCTGTGCTGTCATAACCCATGCTGCTTGCTAAAGCTAATCTGAAAAGGCTCAGAAGCAAATCAGCACACCTCTACTAAAAGACCAACCGCATTTCAAAAGCATTCTAGTGGCAAACTAGCACACCTCAACTAAAAGACCAACCGCATTTCAAAAGCATTGTAGTGGCAAACCTGCACACTTGACTTTAAAAAAGCATGCATGTTCAGTAACACATGATTATCAAAGTGGCTAGTATCTGCATTGAACCAGAGTTCCAGAGACACCTCCACCATCCCATAATAATTCATATCAATATAGCAGCATGATCCGGGCAGTGTACAGTACTGTTATGCAGAATAACAACAGTAGTTCTGTTTGCTCATCATAAAAGCTCGACCTGAATACCACATTCCCACATTACCACATTCCCAACTGGCCTGCTCACGGAATGGGTGAACTTCCTTTCCTTGGAACCTAGTGTACTAGCAGGGAGAGAGAAAGAGTTCAAAGTCTTGGTGGTATTAAACAATTTGCCTGTTAATTAAGATGATGACCTTGACTTCTGCAGTGCACCCGCTATTTCTGGCCCATTTGGACTAAAGATAGCATATAGGATAAGAGAGAGAGAGAGAGAGAGAGAGAGAGAGAGAGAGAGAGAGAGAGAGAGAGAGAGAGAGAGACATGATAGTGGTAAAGGACTGAGAGAAGCTGAGAATGGAGAGAGTGGGGTGTGCAGAAAAGAGCTAAGCAGAAAGGGAGGGAGGGAGAGAGAAAGAGAAAAAGAGAGAGAAAGAGAGAGAGCAAAAAAGAAAGGGCAGATAGTGATAAAGAGAATGGAGAAAGACAGTGAGCGAGAGAATGAGAGCGAAAAAGAAAGGGAGAGAGAGAGCAAGAAAGAGAGAGCAAGAAAGAGAGAGCGCGAGAGAGAGAGAGAGAGAGCGATTGAGCAAGAGAGTGAGACAGAAAGGGAGAGAGAGAGCGAGAGATAGAGAGAGGGTCACGGAGAGGACCGTCTTCTCAAATTAAGCCGTGATGTTAACAACGCCGGGAACAGCTAACCCTAATTACTGGGCTTTTGCGCACAGGAGCGGCAGGCGGGCGGGGCGGGTTCAGGCGGCGCTTTCCAGGGGAATTCGCTACCGGGCCAACTTAGACCCCTCCGTTTCCCTGCGAAGCGACGGCAAGGCCGTGAACTTTCCGCTGCATACTTAACGAGGACTCTCTTCTCCTCTCCTCTCCTCCGCTGAAAATTTGCAGAGCGAAGACGAGAGGAGAGGAGAGGAGAGGAAAAGAGAGGAGAGGAGAGCAGGAGTGAGAGCGAGAAAAGGGAGAGTGATGTCTAGAAAACAGGAGGTGTGAAAGACTTAAAAGCCGACGTTAAGCAACTTTAACTGCCTGCCATCAGAATGAGATCTAATTAAGCAAGGCTTTGAAACAGACTCTTTGCACAGAGGGGCTTTTTGTCATCTGGTCATAATGAGGACATCTTTAAGTAGAGAAAAAGGGATTCATAAGACTGTGAGGTTGACACACTGCTTCTATTTATGAACTGTTTGTGGTAATAATAATGCCACGCACACACACACACACACACACAAACACACACACACACACACACACGCACACACGCACAGGCACAAACACATCTTACAATCTTACAAAATCATACGCATCTTACTTCTACCCTTCTACCCTAAGCATTTTAGTATTAGTTGTAGTCCATTATCACTCCCTAATGAATACATACTCTATATGTGCATATATACATATTTGTATACGTGTGTGTGTGTGTGTGTGTGTGTGTGTGTGTGTGTGTGTGTGTGTGTGTATGCGTGTGTGTGTGTGTGTGTGTGTGTGTGTGTGTGTGTGTGTGTGTGTGTGTGTGTGTGTGTGTGTGTGTGTGTGTGTGTGTTTGCTTACATCCATATCTGTCTCATTGCATGCTTTGTTTATGTGTGTATGTATGCTTTGTGTGTGTGTGTGTGTGTGTGTGTGTGTGTGTGTGTGTGTGTGTGTGTGTGTGTGTGTGTGTGTGTGTGTGTGTGTGTATGTCTATTGCAACGTGTCTCTGAGTCTGTCTATATTTCCCACACAAACACACACACACACACACACACACACACACACACACACACACACACACACACACACACACACGTAGGAAAGCAATTAAAGTAGTGTTATGGCTCTAAAAGGCTTGAGAGCTGAAGGTTACATGTGGTGAGAGGGGCGAGGGGGAGTGACAGAGCTTTAGAGCTCTAAGCCCCTCTCTGGAACTGGGGCTTGTATTGGCAGTACAGCCTCATTCAGCTGTCTACCATGGAGTCATGAGGACCCCTGCTGGCCAAATGAGAAAACTACAGCTTGGCCTGCTGAAACCTAGCGGAATCGCTTCTCTTCCAATGTCTGTCCCCGTCCGTTATTTATTTAAAGAGCATTCAGGAGGAGGAAGTCAGATGTTAAGGATAAAGTTGTCTGTGCTTATCATTTTGTTAACAGTTATACAAAGTGAAGGAAATATTCAAACAACAAATAAAAAAACAACAAAGTCTTTCTTTCAAATACACAGACAAGAAAACTGCACAACAGACAAAAAAAGGGGAAAAAAATGAAAACTCAAAAAGATATCAACTTCACTTTTTCCAACACAAAAGAGGTCAAACCAACACGTGTTCAGCAAAACTCACTCTGTTGAGAGTGAGCCAACCTCCCTTTCTGAGCCAACCTACGTATAAAAACTTTAGTTGTATTTAGTTCAGAAGAAGAAGATCAATTTCAACGGTTTGGAGGAGGTTACACCAGACAACTTCTTACCAGGAGACCAGAGAGGGAACCAAAGACGCCCCGAAAATGACCTGACTTTTGGGGTGACGGATTCCAAGCGTCCTTCAGGGAGGAATTAGGAAGCACGTCACACAAGGAACTGTCAAAGAAGTCAGGAAGGGAGAGTGGAGGGGTGGGGGTTGGGGGGGGGGGGGGTTATCGTCTTCTGAGGATGGATGGATTTGTAGGGAGAAAGGAGAGAGAGAGAGACAGAGAGAGAGAGAGAGAGAGAGAGAGAGAGAGAGAGAGAGTGTGCGTGTGCGTGTGCGTGTGCGTGTGCGTGTGTGTGTGTGTGTGTGTGTGTGTGTGTGTGTGTTGTGGGGAAAAGTGAGGCAAGGCTTAGAAAAGCTGCAGACACACACACTGCTGATCCTTTCACCAAAGCCCCCCTTTCCCTTCACTTACTTGCTCAAACACACACACAAACACACACATACACACACACACACCAAAAATGCTTTGTAGGGACTTATTTCAAACACACAACATATACCCACAAGACACAAACACACACATCGGTGACACAAACTGAAATGGCAACAATGTAGTTCCACCACCACTTAATCTCGACAGTCCACACACACAAACAGTACTTAAAGAAGAACATGGACTAAACACACACACACACACACACACACACACACACACACACACACACACACCAACAGTACTTAAAGAAGACCATGGGCTAAACACTCTCTCTCTCTCTCTCTCTCTCTCTCTCTCTCTCTCTCTCTCTCTCTCTCTCTCTCTCTCTCTCTCTCTCTCGCTCACACACACACACACACACACACACACACACATACACACACACACACTAAAAAAATATGAAAGAAGACCATGGCATAAACACACAGGAAAGTATACAAAGCACATACTTTCACACATTCTCACACACACACACACACACACACACACACACACACTTTCTTCTCTAACACACCCTCATCCTCACCCCAGACACTAGACAGGGGGATCTTACTGCGCAGCCCCAAGAGGGGTCCCTAGGCCTGAGCTCCCCCACGTAAGGCTCCTCATTCCTGGGTTGACGAAACCTGGAGTAAGGCAGTGAGACACCAAGGATCCAGAGAAGAGGGAGCTGAATGGGGGGACCTCTGCCTGGTGTCCCTGGGGTGCTGGAGGTGGGATGGAGAGGGGGGGTGGTGGTGGTGGTGGTGGTGGGTGTCTCAAGGGGGAGGAGATGAGATGACGGTCGGTGTGAGAACACCACTCTCCCCACTCTCCCATGCTATCTACATGTAATATGGGGGGCTACGGTGGCCACTAGGGGCCAAAAAGCAGGTGATCCAATCCGACCTGGAGACTGGTGACTTGTGAACCACAGGCGGGATGACAGGTGAGATGATGAAGATCAATAGTGATGATGATGAGGATGATGATGAAAAAGACCAAGAGTGATGACTGAGGCCTTACATCAGATATACTTCAGGCAGACAGACAGGAGAGGAAAGAGAAGGAGAGAGGGACAGAGAGAGAAAGAGGGATGGAGGAAAAGAAAGAACTGAGGACTGATGACCAAAACAAGACACAGAATAGTAGACTGGGTGAACAGCAGACAGACAAACAAACAAACAAACAAACAAACAAACAAACCAATAACCAATGAAAAATATCAGTACCCAGGCAGGGTTTAGAGCAGTATAGTAGACTGGGTGAACCAAAGCAGACAAACAAACAAACAAAGTAATAAACAATGAAAAATAAATAAATATCAGAAGCCAGGAGGAGGGCAGGCAGGATTGAGAGAAGGACAGACAGAGAGTAGCAGTAAGTGTAAGAGGAGGGACAGTGGTAAGTCTATGTGCAAACTAAAGAACAAGGGTGTTTGGTGCGCACATCCACAGACAATAATCCAGGTGCCGGACAAAAGCGGTAGATAAAATAATTGATTGGTCCGCACACTGAGTATAAGATCCAAAATGCACTTTTTATTCGGATCGACACGTTGCCGTTTATGTTTTAAAATAAAAAGTGCATTTTGGAGCTTATACTGAGTATGCGGACCAATCAATTACATCACAAACTAAAGAACAAGACACTTGAAAAGCCCTACCATTGACTACTGGTACTGACCTGGGATCAGTATGAGCTAACCAGAGGTCTGTTTCCCACAATGACTACCAGAGTCTGCCTATCTGCCTATCTGTCATTCCAGGGCCGGTTCTGGGCATAGACACACAAGGCGGTCGCCTATGGCACCAAATATCAAGGGGGGCATCACAATTCATTTCTTACTCTTTTTCTTCAGTTTTTAGAAAAGGGGGGCAAATCTCAAATCTGGCCTAGGGCACCAAAAAGGCTAGATCCGGCCCTGTGTCATTCTGTCCTTTACTAACTCAGGTAGTTTGCCTACCATCTCTGCATTTCCTACTAACTAGGTAGCTAACAGGTTAGCAACTCCACATCTCCTAATAACTAAGTGCCTAACAGGTTAGCAACTACCCATTTCCTAATAACTAAGTGCCTAACATGTTAGCAACTACCCATTTCCTAATAACTAAGTGCCTAACAGGTTAGCAACTACCCATTTCCTAATAACTAAGTGGCTAACTGGTTGTCAATTACCAATTTCCTACTAACTAAGTGGCTAACTGGTTAGTATTTAACCATTTCCTGCTAACTAAATGGCTAACTGGTATGACTATGGGAAATGCAAAGCAGACTAGTGGGGCAAAGCTAAGAGAGGGCACAGATTTGGCAGTGCCATTACGGTCACACACACACACACACATACACACTGCCATTGCTACTCTTGCCCTCGGAGGACCACTGCCCCCCCCCCCCCCCCCCAACACCCACCCACCCACACACACACACACACACACACAAACCACAAACATACACATACACACACACACACACACACACACACACACACACACACACCATACCCCTGCCCTCTGAGGACCTCCACCGTCACACACACACACACACACACTAGCTGCCTGGCATAAATAGGCATGCAGAGGGCATGCATCCGCCCCACCATGTGGGAAAAGTTGACGTAGGTCCACACATACACACATATACACACACGCACACACACACACACACACACACACACACACACACACACACACACACACACACAGTCACACACACACACACACACACACACAGAGAAAGACAGACACATACACACACACACACACACACACACACACAGACAGTCACACACACACACACACACACACACACACACACACACACACACACACACACACACACACAGAGAGAAAGACAGACAGACACACACACACACACACACACACACACACACACACACACACAGACAACCACTACACAGGCGCATGCCTGCCTGCAAACGTGACCCAGAAAAGACAATGGCGTGTGAGAGTGCTGGTGATGGTGTGAGCACGCGTGGCAAATGGAGAACAGAGAGACTGATTGAGGGATGATCAGAAAAGACAAAGAGAAAGAAAGACACGAGTCACGACTAGTAAAAATGAGAGACGGGGGGGCA
>JAODXP020006845.1:0-2500 GCA_027497455.2 Sardinella longiceps | reverse complement strand
TCGGTCCAGGCCAAGGGCCTCGAGGCTGCGTAGGATTCGCCGTCTGTGTCCCGTAGGGAAGTCGCCCACCTCGTGAAGCCTCTCCATGGTCAGACCCCGCAGGTCGCCCAGCGTCCGCAGACCGGCCTGGGCGAAGAGAGACGCGTACTGGGGCAGGTGCAGACTGCACAGCCAGTCCAACAGGTCCTCTGCCGGCTGCTCCTCTCCGTTAGAATCCATTCCATACGAATCCATGTCCCACTCGAACTCTCTTTCTTTCTCTTTCTTTCTTTCTTTCTCTCTCTTTCTCTCTCTCTCTCTCTCTCTCAGATGAGCAGAGAGACGCTGTGGAGTGGGAAGCTCTTTCCCGGCATATAGCAGGACGACACACTGGTGGCGTTTAACTGTGGAGACACAAACCAAAATTAAAGGGATTGAAAGGAGAAGAAGAAAAAAGAAAAGAATTGTTTTGCACACATGGAGACACACAAAAACATACACACATGCACACTCACTTCCATAAATACACACAGGGTGACACACACACACACATGTACACACATATCCATAAATACACACAGGGACACACACACACACACACAGGACTTCACACATGCTAAGATGCTGAGAATGCAGGGAAATATAATAGTGTGGTTTGGGGAGGGAGGGACAACCATGGAACCATAACTCAAAGCTCTTGAACACAACAAAACACACACACACACACACACTCACACACACACAAAGACAGACACACACACGCACACACACACAGACACACGCGCACACACACACACACACACACACACACACACACAGACACACGCGCGCGCACACACACACACACACACACACACACACACACACACACACACACACACACAGGGAGACACATAATTCTTCAGCATCTGGAATGTTAGGAACGTTTAGAACGTCAAAGAAGGAGCATTACGACCATGTAGTGGGGTTGAGGAAACCAAGGAGAGCTGGCTGTATTGTCATAGGAAGATACAGTAAGCATGGTTATGTCTTAGAGACTAAAACAGGATTCAATTTTGAGCATGTATGTTGCAATAGCTCTAGCATTCTTACAGTATATTGCTCTTAAAGGAAGTGCAGCCTTATCGGGTTCTTTATTTCCAAAGGGAATACTCCACTTCTATTTCATGAAAATGGATTATTCACCCCGCTTACCTGGAGGTACGTCATGTGGGTTAAAAGCCTTTTGGTCTCAGCACATGCATCCTCCTGGTGCTGGCAGCCTCACTTGTAAGCCTTGCTTTTAGCTTTAGCTTTAGCTTATGCATAGGCACTGGAATGTAAAGTAGCCGGATAGGCAACTCTTCAACTCTTTGACTATATTACATTCCAGTGCCTCTGATAAGCTAAAGCTAAAATTTGGGTTGCTGGATAAGGAAAACACATGAGACCAAAATGCTTTTACCCTCATATGTGACTGGTAAGACAGTGATTAACCCAATGTCATTAAATGGTGGAATATTGCTTGTGTGGTTTTTCCCTATTGTTGTCTATGGTCTTATAAGACACATGAAGGGATGGGAAAGGGAGGTGGGATGGGGTGGATGGGTGGATGTTTTTATTTGTGTTTAAATTCATGGAGGAAAAAATGTCAAAACTATGACTTGTGAATATCTATCACACTGTATTACCATTTGTGGTTTGATCAATAAACACATAGGGAAAAAATGGTGGAATATTCCACCACTGCTGATTTTGGTTTTTATACATACCGTATATACTGTACATAAGGGTATTATATATACTGTACTGTACACACACACACACACACACACACACACACACACACACACACACACACACACACACACACAGATATAAGTAGGTTTCAGAATCATTTTGGCTACCTTATTAATTGTGAGCAGTATTACTTTCTGTATTCTGCTTATACCTACATAATGTATCTATTATACGAGGGATAGGTTGGGGTAGTGAGTGGTGAAGGGTTTTGTATGTGTGTTGTGTGTGTATGTGTATTGTGTATTGTGTGTGTATTGTGTGTGTACATGTGTTTTATGGGGCCGCCTTGAGAATGAGAGGACCCATCTCAAGGGATCATCCTAATAAAGACATTAAACTTAAACTCATTCACTGTTCCCTGACTGTTCTCTCAAATAATCACTCGAATGACGTAGGTGATGTAGTCTTGTGTGGTCACCACTTCTGCTATTGGATCAACCACATAGTAGGCTAGCTCTATATTTAAATGGAGATATTCATGTACAGTATTAGCTTTATATTTCCAAGCCGCCCACTTCATCCTTGCAGCAAAATCAAAAGAAGTCTTACTATGTGAACTGCATCAAATATCAAGGACAAGCACGAGATTTTAAATTCTGTTTATGTTTGTTTGTTTGTTTGTTTGTTTGTTGTCATTAATTCTTCTCTCAGACCTCTGTTGTGGGTCAGTTGCTATCAGCCCATGTGAATCACATGATTCGCAGACACACACACAGACACACACACACACACACACACACAC
>JAODXP020006842.1:0-64383 GCA_027497455.2 Sardinella longiceps | reverse complement strand
GGAAACAGGTAGGTCTTCATTACTCATCTTTATTACACCATTATCCTCTTCATCATCACGTGACTAGCACCCAGGCATGCCATAATGTAGCGCATTGCTTTGAAAGAGAACTGATCATGCCTCTCATCTGCTTTCAGCTGTATCACAAACGGTGTATGCTCAAGTCCCGGTAGGCTAACTAAATTGCTTAACATATGTACATAATCCATGAATGAAACCATAACTTGGTACCACTTTATAATTACCATGCCCTATAAATAGTTATTAAATAGTTTATTAACATAAATAAGTTAATTTGAAACTTAGTGGTTTTAATCAATTAAATCAATTTACAGATACGTCCAGAGATAATGTGTGTGTGTGTGTGTGTGTGTGTGTGTGTGTGTGTGTGTGTGTGTGTGTGTGTGTGTGTGTGTGTGTGTGTGTGTGTAGTGTGTGTGTGTGTGTCTGTGTGTGTGTTTTAAAAGCCAATGTTCTTTATCTGTGTCTACCAGGACTTCCGTCAGACAGATGCTGCAGTGGAGAGTCCTTATGAGGAGGTAAGACTGAGGCTGTGTCGCCCCTTGAGGGGAAACTATTATATACTTCATACACCTGTGCTGACTTTGAGTCGCTTTCTCCTGCAATACAGTTGAAACCACCATTTGTATTAATTCTTGAGGTGTATCTATCAATAGTCAGTGTTTATTACAGATGTGTCTGGAGTAGCACCTTCTTCAGTGTGGCCAAGGCTTCATTCCTCTTGATACACCAACCTCCCATTTTCTTTCTCTCTGTGTCTGCAGATCTCTTTACAAACCCGAGATGACAAAGATTCTAGCTACAATGGAAAGGACTTTTCTCAGGTACGCCTCAGGTACAGGAGTAAAGTGTATTACTGAGGTATCATTTTTATCAGACAGTTTGTTCTGGTTCCATCTCCAAGTGAATTTGGATGGGATAAGTTTGGAAAGGGTTGCTTAGTGTTCTTTTGGGGCGAAGGGGAGAGTGAAAGCAAGAGAGAGGGATGTCATGTTTTCTCATGTGTGTGTGTGTACTACAGGATGCTACTCTTGCCTCTGGCCAATCAGTGACCTCCGTCTACAGCACCCTGCAGGCATCCTATAGCTGAGGAGAGCCCCACTGATGAGGTAAACGAGAACTACTTTACAGCAACAGGCTCACACAATAAATACTGTATGCTTTGAGGTACCTGGTAGAATACTGCATTGACTAAGTCCTAAGGCTAGAGTTTGTTTAAACCCCAGAGTTAGCAACTGTGGTGTTGACAAATGAGTCCCTATCTGATGCATTTGTGTGTGTTTGTGAGTGCAGACAGCTCCAGGCTAGGCTGGGTCCACTGCAGCCCCCACAGGACCTCAGCAGCTTCACACTGCATCTCCCCCAGCTTCAGCCAGACTCAGAACCTCCAACTAGCCTGAGGAGGACCTACCACCCTCTGTTGGCCTCAGATCCTGCGCAGGCCTTAGACCGTCCTCAGACTCTCTACCAGCCTGAGAGCCTCCACCAGCCTTAGACCGTCTATCAGACTCAGACCCCTCTACCACACTCAGACGGTCTACACAGTATCAGCCCTCAGATACCATCCTCAGATCTCTCTGCTAGACTCCGACCCCTCTACCAGCCCTCAGACCATCTACCAGATTCAAAACAGCCCTTAGGCCCTCTACCAGCCTCTACCAAACTCAGCCTGACATTTGCACACACACCAGACTTCATAAACTTAGAAACTGTGATCAAATTAACTTGCATAACCACCGGAGAATGACCTGCCTCTATTGGTGTTTCACTAGGTATTCATACGCTGTCATTTTGAACAACTTTTTCCTCAGATTTCTTTTTTTGTTGAGTGCTTTGGCACTGTTAATGCTTCATAAATACAATAATTTCCCGTATATAAGCCGCATTGTGTATAAGCCGCAGGACAGTGTTTTATGCAAGTTAAAAAAAACAAAACCATATTAACACCATATTAACTGCCCCCCTGTTTTAACCTCATAGCGGATGAAATTTTGCAAAATCAATGTATAAACCGCGGCTTATAGTCGGGAAATTACGGTATGCAATAGGGGCCAAATGTTTTATATGAAACATATATCTAATAAATCTCATTGGATTCCAGCAGCAGGCCAGTTCACCTAATCATCCCTGCAGTTCGACTTATACAAGAACTCCAGTAAAATTCAACACTCAACATTCCTTTCATCTGCACAACCATATTTCACCTCATATTTCAGGTCACTTCATATGATTACCACCTAAATTTGAATAAATGTATTTTTGAAATAATAACCTTTATTGAACAGTCTCAAGGTCCAGAGTTATACACAGATCATATACACTTACATTATAGGACATTCACTCACACACACACACACACACACACACACACACACAATATCCCTACATTAAAAAATTGGATACATAAATACAGCTGGCTTTTCCAATGTTTCCATATGCCAGAATTGTATTAAGTATCACTTTCCTTTATATTAGACAAACACATTATGATACTATTTCTTGAATCAGTTAACCTACACATACATTTGTACATGAGGCTCCTCATTAGAGCCTGAAATGTGGGCACATTAGCAGAGACAAACAGAGTACTTGCACTTTCCCATCTTGGAGCCTTAAGCAAAATTCTAAGCACCACCTTGATCTGTACAGTAGGTTCTACGTGTCATAATTTATGACTATCCCGCGCCCCCCACCAGGGTCATGTGACCACACATGCACACACACACACACACACACACACACACACACACACACACACACACACACACACACACACACACACACTCATGCAGTGGCTCTGCGAACAAAATACCCCCTAATTTTTATAGCATTCTGAGATACTACTCTGCCACTAATAAAAGTTTGTGACTACCGTTCAATGCATCTGAATTATTTCCTTTAATTTTACAGAATAATGTAAGTTTAACAGTATGAAGTTGTGTAGCAAAAATGATGTTGACGGTTGGTAGATTGGTCAGTAAGCTGTCATCTGCTGCTTACTTCCTTCAAACAGACCTCAAGTTGAGCTTGACCTCAAAACCATTTTAACCACAACTGACATCTGGCCATAGTGTTTTACTCTCTGTTGCATGTTCTTATGTTTCCTGTTGTAAAGTGAAACACAATTTATGATTGTCTCGAAGTAAAATGGAGATCTGTCTTTTGGCTGTCCTTCTGCTTGGTATCCATCAAATAGGTCAGTGGTTTTTCTGTAATATTTGAGAGACAATTGAGACCGTCAATATCTTTGGTACTACAGTTCAAATCAGTTGTCTTTTTGAATCATGATCACAGTTTAGGTGTCATAAGCTGAGGTGTCCATTCAATTCATTCATGTCATACAATGGCAGGACAACATTTATGGATATAAACACAGTAAATCGGTTACATGTGAATTTATTTGTTTCCATGACCTTGTCAAATCATGCCCTATTTGCATGAAGAGTAATTCACACTCAAATGTACATTTAAGAGTCTGATGCAAATTTGCAGATGTTAGGCAAGTGAGGTATCGTTTTTATCAGAGAATTTGCTTTGATACCACCTACAAATTAATTTGGATGACACTGTGATATGAAGGGTGGATAAATGAAAGTTTAATTCTCACCAGCCAGGATATGGACTATATCATTCTAGGTGGGGCGTAGGAAACCATCTCAAAATAAAAAATAAAAAACTAGAAAAGCGCTCCAGAGAGTGCAGACCTCCACCAACACAATGTGGTCACTGATGGTATTCTGGATCACCGATCGCTTCCAAAATCGAATCAGTTCTTACTAGTCCCAATACAAACGTCATCCGAAACTTTCATCCAAACCTGTGCATTACTTTTCGACTTATCTTGTACACAGACAGAAAGACAGACGGACAGACACACACATGGACACACACGCCAGCGAAAACATAACCTAAAAAACATAAAATAAAAAATCTACATTACAACACGACATTGCTATATATTCTTGAAGTGCCAGAAATGCTTGTACTGTATGCCTTTTATCTAGCTAATTCACTAGTTTTACAGTAGAAACTCTATGGTGACCCTTCAATAAATGTGCATCAAGTTAGATGGAAAATGGTTTCATTTGGCAAAGAACCTTGGCAGTAAAACTAATCAAAATAAAGAGCTTTGTTTAGAACTCTTAAAGGGACACTAGGCAGGACAGTGGTTTTACTTCCAGAGCTCCACGTACAGTTGCTGAATTTATTGAAAAAATAGCAAGTAAATTATACATTTCCATCAGTTGATATGAATTTATTTGCAAAGCAAAGAGTAGGAACCATAAAACTGTTGTCTGGTGTCCCTTTAAGGTTACAACAAAGATGATTAAACAATAGTGTGTAGATGAAGATACCGCCTCACTGATGTCAAAAACACCTTGACCTGGCCGAAATTGCCATGGATATGAACAAGTAGCATCTGTGGTGTCTGTATTAGACTCAAAGTATCACTTCCTGCTCATAGCTCCTGTGTGACAGTGTGCAAACCCAAGGCTACTCTTTGGCTTGATGGTCTTATGATAATGGCAGCAGTGTTGCTTACTGAAGAAGGCAGACATTTATGTTGACTGCAGAAAAGTTTGTCAATTTCTCAAACTTAAATTCTCAAATGGTAGGACTATATGTAACAGATGCTAACTATCTCGGCTAGCTAACTGCAGTACATGTACTGTAAATCCTAACATTCCTAGTCCTTCGAGAACACTTCTAATTGCTGAGTTGGAAGCCTGGAATTTGTCACATGCACATGATGTTTTGGGAGGCCCCAACAAGGTGCAACAGGGGAAAAAACTCCCTTGGGCAGATTATGGGCTCAAAACGGGATGAGGGATGACGGGAGATGACAGACATGGAATTGTGTGAGGTGGGCAGTGTGCTGAATGTATGTTAGAGGCTGTATAATGTGGTGTGTGTGTGTGTGTGTGTGTGTGTGTGTGTGTGTGTGTGTGTGTGTGTGTGTGTGTGTGTGTGTGTGTGTGTATCAGGGTTCAACATTTGTAATACTAATATGCTAATCTCTTTCACAAATTCTCTTAGCCCGATCAACCCATGTTAACAACACTGATTCCACAACCAACCAAGCATTTTAACACATTGTGTTATCTTAATCACAGCTGGATCTCCTGTGTCCATGTCCAGTCAAACTGGAGAATCCATCACTCTGGAGTTCCAGCAAACTCAGCAGCCCACGAGGGAGAGTATTGATATTATACTGTGGCACTTTGGCTTAAAGGAAATACTGAAATATGTACCTCACAGAAATGCTCTTACAGTATTAAGTATCACACATAAAGGCAGAGTGGAGTTTAATAAGGAGACCTTCTCTCTGGAGCTGAAGAAACTGCAGAAGACTGACAGTGGACTCTATCAAGGGTGGATCAGTGCTGGAGAGACTGAAGTTAGGACAGAGTACAGCTTATCAGTCCATGGTGAGAAAGACTCAAATTACACAATAATTACATTTGGCTATTTGTTAACCTCTCACCTTGCATGTGTGTATGTGTTTCTGTGAGTGTGACATGAGGGTCTGTGTTTCAGATCCAGTGGAAGCCCCTGTGCTGTCTGTGGTCTCTAACTGGTCCAGCAGTGACTCCTGTAATGTGACGGTGACCTGTAAAGGTCGTGACCTCAATCTGACCTCCACCTGTGACCTCAGCACCTGCTTTCCAGAGAGAGGGGCCTCCCGTGACTCCACCCTCACCCTCTCTGTTAAAAACAATAGCATCACCTGTAACCATAGCAACCCAGTCAGCTGGGGCAATGATGCAATGGATATCCATCAGCTGTGTCAATTGTATTTAGGTAAGAAAGATTAATATGTAAATAATCACAATTGGTGGTATTGGTGGTAACAGGTGGTATTTTCTCACTGACTAGCATCAATTATATATATCCACACCCCTACCAACAACAAAATCCATACAGCATAAAACTTAGATTAATGACTCTTGTGACTGAATAATTATGCTATATCCTGACAGCCGCACCTGTCTCAGGATCAGTGTCTCAGTGGATCAGGATTGCAGGATCTGGGGGACCTGCAGAAGAATGACAGTGGACTCTACAGAGGAGAGATCAGTGCTGGAGAGACAGAAGTTAAAGCTGAAAACACACTTAATGTTCAATGAAGTGAACTAATGTTCAATGAAGTAAATTTTAAGACACATTCATGACACACAAGATTCCAAATTTGTGTTTTGATTTTGTGTCTTTCGATTGTGTGTGTGTGTGTGTGTGTGTGTGTGTGTGTGTGTGTGTGTGTGTGTGTGTGTGTGTGTGTGTGTGTGTGTGTGTGTGTTCAGATCCAGTGGAAGACTTGTCATTCAGCAGCGTAATATGATGTTAGTATGTAACATGTTAGTGTAATATTAACTGTAGGGGGCAGCATCCTCCAAGTATATCCTGTCTCTTCGTCTGCTGACACTTTCTCACACTCAGTGGTGCTGTATCTCTGTGTGTCTGTGGGAAAACACCTTCAGATCAACACTTCCTTTTTTGCAATCTAATTAACTGATTAGTGGGGTAGACATGTAAACACAAACACAAACACACACACACACACACACACACACACACACACACACACAGAGAGAGAGAGAGAGAGAGAGAGAGAGAGAGAGAGAGAGAGAGAGAGAGAGAGTTAGTATACAGAAAAGTATTCAAACATGAACTTTCAAATTTATTTTAAAATTGTATGTACAATTATCTTCTTCAGAACCCCTGGTGAAGACCCTGTGATGTAAATGTAACAGATACCTGTTCCTCAGCATCAATAATTATGATCACAATCATGCATGGGGGTGCTTTTGAGAGGCAATACAAATGTTATGTTTTTATCTGTGTACAAATGTCTTAAGATCAACTTTTCTCTTATTCACATTATAATTTCACTCCAAATGTGCATGTTTGTCTGGCTCTGTCTATACTCTCTTCTGTTTTTGCCTCCTTCCCTTTACTGTAAGATTCTTTCCCTGGAGTTAACATTGAATATCACTATTACAGTAAAACTAGAAAAGCACTTAGAGAGCGTAGACAGACAGACACACACACACCAGCGAAAACTTAACCTCCTTGGCAGAGGTAATAAAAGCAAATAGCAAACCAAGTGGTTGTAGCACAAATTTTGAGATCCAGTCTGTTGGGGGGCGTACACAAACAGGAGCAGGGGGTTCTAACCACTGTGGTTTCATGCCAAAAATTTGTGAACTCAGCCAAGGAGGTTATGCTTTCACCCATCTGTGTCTGTCTGTGTACATCATAACTCGAAAAGTACTGCACGGATTTGAATGAAATTTCCGGACGTGTGTATTCAGGCAAGTATGAAGTTGAACTGATTCAATTTTGGTGGCGATTGGTTACCCAGAACGCAATCTGGAATTTATTTTGTGCCTGTGACCACATTGCCTTGGCAGAGGTCTGCGCTCTCCAAGTGCTTTTCTAGTTGTTGTTGTTGTTTTTAAACTACTATACTCAAATGGCAGCATTCTAGCTAGCCTTACAGTTAGGACTAAGTTGTTATCAATTCACCTTATTGACCAGGTTGAAGCTCTACAGTTTACATTTATTGCAATAAATAAATGCCTATAGATGCAACCAAACACCACTAAATGTTTTCATATTTCCAAAGCAATGTACAGTTTTAAGTTTAACAGATATTATCCGAGGTTATTGCGGGCCACCAGAAATGCTGCATTTTGAGAACCTATGATATAAATAGTATGATCAATTCTATTAGATCTCCTAAATATATATACATTACATAAAGACACATCATTGCACCACATCCATTTTTAAGGCTGGAATTTACTTGTTGCAAACGACGCATCTGTGCATGCATCATGGCTGGCATGCGTAATTTGTGTTCGTTTCATGTGTCAGTCGCGCACCTCTTTGCAAGTGAACTCATCCAACCATCCATCCATAAGATGCAATACTGACAACAAGGGGGCAATAAAAAAAAAAAACAGTGGTCATCATCAAATCTTAGTTTGGCATTATTTATTCAGGGTAACAGTTATGGTGTTTGGCCAGACATCTAGTCCCCATGGCTCATTCACATACTGTCTGAGGAAATCAACTTGCAGCCGCTAGGGTAGGCCTACGTCTAGATTTCTAATATGCTAGTATGCTATTTTTCTAGTATGCTATTTTTGAAAACATTGATACCTCAGTGTGCCGATTGGGATCCACTCACTACCACAAAAAAAGTATTATTTTGACCTGTTCAATGAATTTAAAAATAGTGTTTTGTCTTGGCAAAACTGTTGCTGTGCTACATAAAACATAGGGGTTGGGGGATGAACTTTATGTGTGTGTGTGTGTGTGTGTGTGTGTGTGTGTGTGTGTGTGTGTGTGTGTGTGTGTGTGTGTGTGTGGTGGTGCGCATGAATGTGTGGCATTAGCTGTGAACCACACATAAGTCAACACACATTTTCCGATGGAAAAAAAATGTGGAGGGGAAAGACCGTTTGCTAGTTGTAGCTTCTGGGTGAATTGATTTAGGTGGTAAGTACCTATCTGTACAGTCTGTCAGTTTTTGGTGCCCCATTTTAAATGTTGGAAAGTCATTATACTATCAACAAAGTGTGGAGCTGCTTTTGGCCCGTCTGTGGTTTAAAACAATGATTTGGCCTCCAAAACACCTAGCTTTATGCATTCAGAGGCTACAACTAGCAAACTGTCTTCTCCACCCTACACAAATGTTGCAAAATTCTTCTCCCCAGACCCGGCAACCTTTCAAACTTTTTATGATGACGCAAAGTACTTTCGGTACTTATCACACCAGACTTCTCCTTTGAAGTTCCATTTTGATGGCTTCTGTGTATCAAAGGATCATGGGAGTGGAGGTTGAAAAGGATCATGTGTAATTGAACACGCTAAACTTTTCAATGAAAATTTTTCAATTGGTCTAAAATTTTGAATTGGTCTTCTGAATTGGTGTTTATTTTTGGGAAAACATCGATTAAATTTTAAAATGGAAAAACTGAAATGTGGCAATATATCCTGGCCATTGCTTCTATTTTCATCTCCCTCCAGTATTCCGTCTGGGATTCCTGCCATTGGCCTTGCTCACATTTAATGCATCTTGTCCTAACGAATGTATCTTGTCCTGTTGCAGTAGCCGGAATCTCAAAGAGAAGCATGGGGGGTGCTGGGGGCTGGTAAGGCTAATGGCATTCCATTTCCAGTAAGTCATTATGCTAATCACACGTCTGGTATATGGTGTAGAGTTGTGTAACAAAACAGGAAATGCTTGCACCCACATACAGTAACGTAGGCCATGCGCAGAATGAGCTCTGGAATAACTGTTAACTGTAACCACCTCTGCACTGTGGCCAGTGACAAAGCTGTTCAGTTCAGCATATAACAAACTGTGAGGGAGAAGTGCATGTAAATGGACTGTCACAGCATTACATTTGCCTGACAAGCCATCATATAACATTAAAATGTGTCTGGCATTGATGGATAGGCCAAACCCAATAGTGGGCAAGACAAGGTAGTTATCTTTCTCAAACTACTTCTGCACAGAATAGAATAGCCTATGATCGATCAGAGGAACGAACAAGATGTAAACACCAATTCAAAAGGCTGTTGTTTTTGGCGAAGCCCGCCCTAAACACATAACGTTGAGATAAGATAACTCCAACACTGCTGGAGTACGTCTACATTTCTAGGCTATTGAATATGCATATGTCTTAACTGATTCTTTTCATTGCTCCATGCAGGTGTATTGGGCTTCTTTCTACACTGTTAGAAAAGAGGAGAAATGTTAGACCCACACAGGAAATGACTGCATCCGCCCACTGGTGTGTGTCAGTGAAGAATGTGTTGTTGAGAAAGCTGGCACCACTGGTGTG
This sequence comes from Sardinella longiceps, assembly GCA_027497455.2. NCBI lineage: Eukaryota > Metazoa > Chordata > Actinopteri > Clupeiformes > Clupeidae > Sardinella > Sardinella longiceps. Next base: position 54,505 of record JAODXP020006842.1, on the reverse strand, counting down.
TGTGGTTGTCGGTGCGCAGAATGAGTTGCTGAGAATACTGACACTCGGCGTGTGTGCGTGTTGATTGAGATGTAGAGAATGCTGCCACGCAGTACTGAGTCATGTGGGCCCTTGTCCTACCGCTATCCAGGGGCAGTTTGAAAGAATCCGCCCCAAGACTCTGTCCATCATGGCCAGACTATACATTTTATGTTATAGTCTGGCTTGTCAGGCTAGCTGATTACTGTATGATCTTATTGATAAGTACTGACAAATGGTGTGCCATCACTATAGGAAAACAATGTATCATGCAGTTCATGTACTCTAAATTTCATTTCAGGTACAATTTTCAGATTGAATTCACATGGCTTGAACCTGCCACTGTGTCACACACATGACTTAACCAAATCAAATACTGTGTTTTTCTAGTCCCTTGTTTTATAAAGTTAGTTCTAATAGGCCAAAATATAGCTGATTAAACAGACTTGAGGTATATTAATATATGCTAAGCTCTACTGGTGTATCCCAGCAAACACGGAATGTTATGGGAACTTAACTAACGTTCCCTCATAGTTCTCCTATGGTTATTTTAAGAACCTTATCCTATTTTGGTTCGGAGAACGTTAAAACTCTAACGTTACAGCGTGGTAACTTTGTGACCGTCCGACAACGTTCCCTCGTGGTTATTTTTTATATTGTATTTAAATTACAATCTGATAGATATTATGTATAAATTATCATTAAACAACTTGATTTTGACTGTATATGATAACAGATTTAGACTATCTTAATTTTATGACTCGCAATTAGGGATGTATCAGACGTAAGTTTTTTTTTTTTTCCTCACAATGCAAATGACACCGTGGTGCAGCAGTAATGCATCTGCATGTGGCTTGGGAGCCTGGGGTTCAATTCCTGCTTGATGTGTTCATAATTATTGTGTTTATTATTTATATTTTTCTCACAAAATGTCACGTTAGGATAACGTTGTGGGAACGTTCGCCTAACCAGAAATGCAAAACAGCAGCTAACGTTCTAGTTCTGTTTAAAAAACTTTCCTGGGGCCCCTTCAGACAACCAAAGCTACTTTCAGGGAACGTTCCCATACCCGACAGAAAACTTTCCCGGAACGTTCCCGGAACCAAAAAATATTACTGGGGATGTAGCCTACGTGATGTAGTTGGATCATGCCAAATCCAGTTAGAGAAGTGAAAACTTAAATATTAAAAAAGTGAAAGTGAAATGTCTTCCCTTCTGACTGATCACAAGGGTGTGTCATCTGAAAACTATCATATGCTGTAATGACTCATGTTGCGCTAGTCTCCACATGGGTCACACATCTCTATGTACCTATTAAACTCTAATCTCTAGATTTAAGATAAGAAGTTACAGTAAGATAAGATTGTTCTTTACTCAGCCCGAAGGAAATTCAGGAAGTGGAGGCAGGGGGAAGGTTGATGTGTGTCCCCTTGGAGTCAGGCTAGGCTACTAAGTTCTCAATGCCTCTTTTTACCAACTAAGTGTGAGGCTAGACTGAGATATACAGTCAGGGGTGTCACAAGCATTTTGTATGTGTTTGCCATAGTTATTTTAAGAATCCGTGAGATATTACACAGAGAACAATGTATGACATACAGTAGACGCAGAACTGTATCTGTATAAATTCATCGCTAATTATCTCTTAAAGTGTTCGTCACAGAAACTAACTAGTAGCACTGTTGGAAAGGCCAGTTTGTGTAGATTTCAATGATGCCCTTACAATTTCGGTACAATTAAATCCCAGCGAGTAGCGTTACGGAGAAGAATGGGTGCGCCCGCCAGGACTGATATTTGCGCCTCTTTCCAGGTGCCAGATTGTATTTTAATTTTGGCCGGGAGTTTTGGACCAGTTTAAAGAAAGACTGACTAAAGTATCCTGTCCTGTTGGAAAGTTTTGTCTTAGCCAGAAAAAATTAATAAGCCTAGAATTAAGCCTAGATTAGAAGAACTTCATGTCTATGTCTGTGCAGGGAGACATTGGTGCCGTGAGTGAGGATTTGGAGGATGAGTGTAACGGAGGCCAGCTAGTGTGGCAAGCTCGGCGGTAATACGTGTAAATCCTCATCACCCAATTCCATGGGCGCTTCTAACACGCTGAGTTAGAAGCTTGGGCTTTTAGCTCAGTTGGTTAGAGCGTTCCACTCCCACACCGGGAGTATGTAGCTTGCGGGGTGGCGGATTTGAGACCCGTGTGTGGTGTGGACCGCCACCAGCTACACATACAACAAAAAGGATAAGGTTTCAGCCAAAGCTACTTTGTGAGGTGGTAATTCACGGAGCTGACATTACCTCCTCCGGAATCCGCTCCTTTACTGCTCACAGAATTCACATTGGACATTCAGCACTGTGTATTCTGCATTCGAACAAGTGGAATGGATTCACGTAAAAATGTAAAACTTTGAAGTGTGAGGGGGTCCTGTCCTACAAACGTTCTATGGTGGCAACGCCTATTTATAGGCTACAGTAGAAGAGTATACGCAGAACAAAAATGTCCAGGAGCCGCTGCTCTAAGTAAAGAGATACAAATGTACAGTATATTTAAGGCACCTTTTCAGATGATCAGTAAAGTTGTATGTTTTTCTAGTATCAAAAGGCTAGAGAAGCTTCATAATGCACTTATACTTACAGTATGCAGTTATACAGCATTTCCTCTCCTGATCTTTACCTTTAAAATAACCAATTGAGCATTTCTGTAAGGGTATATTTCTTTTCTTTTTCATTCAAAATTATTATTTTTTTTTACTTTTTAGTATAACTTTACTGAAATGAAAAAAAGACTTTAAATCATTTGACTATGTGTAAAATATAAAAGATTGCAGTGGAAATAATAATAACACACTCCCACTGCCCCTCACTCACACTGACTCACAGGAGCTGTTTTTCTTTCCAGATCAAGTTTGAGAAAGTCCCAATATTTCAGAAAATGGAGAGGTGTGTGTGGTTGTGCTGGTTGTGTGTGTGTGTGTGTGTGTGTGTGTGTGTGTGTGTGTGTATGCATTGTGTTCTTCTTCACTACTGCCATGACACCATGGTATTTGGTTTCATTTTGTGTCAGTAATTTCCTGTAGTTCCTGCTGGTTTCTTATATCTTATAGTAGCCTAAAGCCAGTATAGCTTGTGTGCAGTCAGCACTACTATTCTGCCAACAACAAATTGTCGAGGTTTCTATGATGTTTTAAGCAAATCTCAACCCAGTTAAAGTAGTATTTGGAAGTGAAAATGTAAGACGTGATGAAAAAATTGTCCGTTCCTTACAATTCAGTGGAAGAATAGGTGATTCACACAGGGAAAGTACACTGCATTCCACTGTCTGTGAGGAGGCTTCTTTTTTTTTTTTAACAATTTGTATGGCCTCTCTTCTCTATTGCATGCATTGTGAAAAGTAGCCTATTTTGGCTGCCTCTTAAATATTAAAACATTTGCTGGGAACACTCTGAAGGTGTCTATAGGAGACTTCCAAACATAATAATGAACATTAATGACACTTAAAAAAAGAAAAAAAGATGTTTATGACCGTTGAGAAAGTATTGCTCACGTTGTGTAATGTAAAGGTGAAACTGTGCTGGGTGTTGATATTATAAAAAAAAACAATTATCAGTGAAGTTTAATTTATGTTCATGATAGGATGTGTCTTGTTAATGACAGGCTCAAGGATACCTTCAAAGTATAAGAATAAGTAAAAAGTATTAGAATAAGTAGCACAAATACAGTAGACATTAAAAAAAAAAAAAAAAATAAAAAATTGTGATAGTGATTAATTTAATAGCCTATTTCTTAGCACATAGGCTATAAAGACCTGCTATGCGTTTCTGTCCTTTCTGTAGACCTACCCCATCATTCCCCACCTAAATGAAATTCCTAGTCGATAGCCTATTGCTCTCAACTCAACTGAGCCATAGTCAGTAAATTCACGGAATAAATTGATTAATGTGGATGGGCTCTATCAGGGGTCTGGTGGCCACCCGATATTATTAAGCGTAGCTTAGGTAGCCTACTTGTTTGGGGACAGTAGCCTATGCAAAATAGCTAAATAAGCCAAGCAATGCATTTAAGAGACACTTAATGTGGTAGCCCATCCTACGCTTTAGCCTAATTTCAAATAGCCAACCTATCACAGGCTGATATTTTCAGCCTTTTAGCTTTGGCTAGCCTTACTATTTGAAGTAGCCTACCTAATACCTGCCTATGTTATTTCTTACCAGATTTCAGACTAACTGAATCCATACAGTAAAATCTTGTCCTTCTTGGAAGCTACGGTTTAATGCTGAGTAGATTAAGAATTCTTTCCAAGACACAGAGAGAACGCAGACTGTAGAAACATGGCAGTAAACGTTTTTCTTTCTGTAAACTTTTCCTCATATCAACGACGTAAGATTGGAAGCGCAGATCTTCGATGGCGATTTAATTGCAATGAACAAATGTAAATCTCCATGCATTTAAACGAGTTAGACGAGTGATTGTAACCCTCTAAGCCTGTTTCGTGTAATTCTAACCGTTTACAGAAATAAGACCGCCTTCAGTTTCGCTTTCGTTCGAATAAATACCCTATGATTACATCTCCTCCTGCATTGCTGTCTCCTTCACTCGACAGTATGACTAGCTCTACTTTGCTGATTCTGCTGATCCACATTCACGTTTCAGGTAAGATTGTCAAATATAGGCTACAGACTAAACCTGTACACATTGCCTGATTTGATCTCAAATATTGGATTTTGCTCCTGTTACATTTTTTTCCCTTTAATTAGGCTATGTGGTAACCGACAAAGAGTAGGCTATTCAAACAGACTTGAGCCATAGGCTATACATCATTGCTGGTAGCCTACTGTATAAGATTATATGGTAGGACTATATGGTTTATATTTTGGACATACCAAAGTCTACTTAAAGAAGTGAAATTGAAACATTTAGAAAGTGAAAGTGAAACGGTATCTTATTTAAATAGCCTACCCTAGCCATAAATGGGTGTCATTCTACACATCATTGACTTTCATTTTGTTGAAGTTGGTGAATCATGTGTTGCTCTAATTCCCACAGTTGGGTCCCACATGTCTGTGTCCAGACCAACTGGAGGGTCTGTCATTATGGAATTTCAGCAACTCCAGAAGCTGGAGAGGAGGAGTATTGGATCAGTGGTGTGGAGGACTGGAGAAAATAAAATACTGACATACATCCCAAACAATGATGCCATCCCAAATAATGAGGCCATGAAAGTACTCAGACATGAAGACAGAGTGGTGTTTAATGATAGGACTTTCTCTCTGGAGCTGAGGAACCTGCAGAAGAATGACAGTGGACTCTATAAAGGGGAGATCATTGCTGGAAAAGACATTGAAGCTGAGTACAGACTCTCTGTTTTGGGTGAGTAATCCTTGATGTGTTGGTTTGTATGGAGGTTTCTGTTATTATGATGGTTTACTATTGATATAGCCTGCTCATATAACCAGCCCCTTGGTTTACTCTTCTCATTTTTCATATGAGGGTCTGGGATTTCGACTTTTGAGAAACGATTGCTTGCTGGAGATGTTTAAATTCAAAACGATTGGATCAGCCCTTGACTGATTGTATTGTCGTGCTCCATTCTTTCAGTAGCCTGATTGGCTTGGGGTCAGTGCGGTTGATAGGAGCAATAGCCAGAAACCCAGGCCCTTATACAAGGAAAAACAGACAGAGGGGCTGGTTATGGCTATACTATCGATAACAGTATTCTGTTTTTGTCATTATTTTCTAATTTAAATTTTTGATAACATTATACATCACTGTGGACTGTAATTATAGAAACATAATCATAACATAAATGTAACCATGTGTTTGTGTGTGTTTCAGATCCTGTGGAGGCCCCTGTCTTATCTGTCTCTCACCCATCTTGTGGCAAATTATTTAATGTGACAGTGACCTGTAAAAGTCGTGACCTCAATCTGACCTCTACCTGTGACAGCAACACCTGCTATCCTGATGCAGAAACCTCCAGTGGCTCTACCCTCAGCCTCTCTGTCAGAGACAACACCATCACCTGTAAACATAGCAACCAAGTTAGCTGGTCTGATACTACCATGGATATCAGTTGCCCATCTCATTCAGGTACGATCACCTTGTAAATGAGATAAGTCACCTCAAGATCAGATTCAAATTCCAAGAGCAGTTCCACCGTCTGGCTAGAGTTTACTAAAGACAAGTTGATCACAACTTGTCCAAGATCACATCATCAGTGCAGTAAAGCTTAACGCCACTAGATGGCTCTCTTCACGTACCTCTTCTCTTGGATCCTATGCAAGTCCGGTGGCATCATCCAGTAAACTAAGAACCAAACAAATCAGTTATTAAGCGTTTCTGCCAATAATCCTCTATATAGAATTGCGTAGTTGATGGAGAAAGATGCTAACAAAATATATTGACAGTTGAATGAGCTGAGAAGGTACAAATCACATTGTAATTCAAATAGTAAGCTCCAGCTAAGTCACAGGACCTAGCCTGCCGGCTAACCGAAAGGGGCGGACGCTCCCACTGATCTTGCGAGGGCGATATCTGCCTCTAGAACTCACGGATAAGCTCGCCAAGGGGCTCATTTTACTCTGGAACATGTCATGTATCAATCCCAATGAGTTCTAGGCGATGTATTTAAAGGGACAATGTGAAGTATGTGAAATGAATGTGGCTCGTGAAACAAAACCTCATAAGTCATAGGATATCGATATCTGTATTTAGATGCATTTCTGGCAGCTATGAGAATTAAATGTCGATTCTATATTTAGGCTACTGATCTACACTTCTACACTAAACTGTGCTGGGCAGTTCATGTGCTAGTCAATGCTGTTCAGCTATGCACTCTGTGTCCATACAACTCACTTGAATAGAGAGAACAAACTCCTTCTCTCATGTTCTTCTCCTTCTCTCATGTCTATGTTTGGTCAAAAAGTTAAAGGTAGAATTATACGAGATCCTAGAAAAACATTTGTGCAAGCTGAATTTGAAAATACACATATCCCCAACTCTAGAGTACAGGACAAGTGTTTTGTATGGTGCAGATGTATTGAATGCCAATGTTAGGATGTAAGATTAAAAACATGATCAAATCAACTCGACATACTGTATGTGTTGAGCCATATTTTATGTTCCTGCAGAGAGAACATCAAGTCCTGCACAAAATGCAGCTCTGATATTTGGGATACCCACATGCCTATGCCTAATCATACTTGCCTGTGGGTGTTCTGCCGCCATGCTTGTCTGGAAAAGGAGACAAACAGGTAGGAAAAGAGCATTCGATCATGTCATATGTGTATGTACAGACACACCATTCTTGCACACAGGTGTCCCATTTATTTGGGTGTGAGGTTTTTCTTGTATTCTGTAATTCTTACAGAGTTCATGCATTTCATCCGTGTACTTTTCCTGTTGATGCAGAGAATTTTTTCTTTCAGTTCTGGAAGAATCTAGCTTATCTCTAGATAGATAAGCTGCTTAAAGTAAAGTCAGAGAGGGTTGAAGTGGTAGCCTACTTTGGTAAAGGAAAGTAAAGATTTTGGAATATATTGATATACTGTACTTTCTATTATAGCTGCAGAAAGTTTTCTTTTTAGATGTGTTTCCAATGTTTATTTCAGTTACAGTAGCAATGATCAGATGTGTAAATTATGTATAAATATGACCCTTCAATCCTTTTGTTTATGTGTCTGTTTTACTGTTGCAGGTCCAAAGGAGACATTAGAAAACCCCATCTACACCTCTGGAGAGCAGTTGCCTCAGCCAGTGTCCACAGATGTACCTATTTACTCAACGGTGAAGAAGGAGAAGAAGGAGAAACCAGCCGAGACAGATAATCTCCTGGTTGGAATTGTTATTAATTGTGAAAGTGAAGAGAACCTGACCAAGGCACTAATATGACCTCTATCTGCTCATTTGCACATCTCACTTTATGACGATATGTAATGTATTTTAAGTGTAGCACTTTGATATGGATGTGTTTGTGTGTGTGTGTTTGTTTGTTTATTTATTTATTTGTGCTATGTACATGGTGCTGTATGTGACTTTAAAGAACTTGTGTTACTGATTCAACATGTAAATTGGGCAGAAACAAGCTGGCAGGGGTTTGGCAATATCAACCGAGTCTAAACACCAAGGGCGTAGATTTAGCATGGACGTGAGTGTTATGTCTCCACCAATGTCGCATGATTGTTGGATTGCATCAGCTCAACAAAGGAATACCTTCTGTTGTAAAATTCAGGCAGAATAAAATAATTACAAGAAAGAAACTTCAATATGCATGCGCCATCTGCAGGATTTTGAGTGAAATAACTGAAAAGTCTATCTATCTACCTGTCTGTCTGTCTGTCTATCTATCGTCCCCGTGGCCATGAGGGAGTAAGCCTGGGATGACACAGCCAATGGGAGTCAGAGACTCATGTTGGGAGGGGCCATGGACTGTGGACTGGGACCAGGCATTTTTGGCCATGGCGACCCACCAAGGTTACATTCAATAACTTCATAGCTACAGCTAAAATAGCACTGAAAGTTGGACATATTGCATGAACATGCTTAATTGGACTAGCCAATTTCAAGAAAATTAAGAGTGAAAAAGAAAAGCACTCAAAGAGCGCAAACCTCTGCCAAGACAATGTGTTCTGGATCACCGATCACCACCAAAATCTAATCAGTTCTTACTCGTCCCAGTACACACTTTGTCCAAAAATGTCATCCAAATCTGTCCAAAATTCTTTGCGATTTATGTTGTACACAGACAGACACACACACACTCACACACAGACAGATACACACACGCCGGCAAAAATATAACCTCCTTGGCAGAGGTAATAATTATGTCAGCCCCAGCCCAATAAGGACCATTGACCCACCGGGCATTGCCCAGTAAGCCCTATGGCCAGTTCATGCCTGTGAGGGAGAATGCATTGGAGGGCCATGAAGAGCACAGGACTGACTGTAATATACTCTCTTCTCTTCAGCGTGCTGCTCCTGGTGGCGTTTGTGTTACTGACCATTCAGCTCTGGATACTAAACCATTTGGACCAGGAACACAACAGCACAGAGCAGATCAGTTGTCTCAGGAGCTTAGGACCCACATGAAAAACCTGCCCTCTCTTGCCATGATATTCACATGATATTGTGCCTTTCCCCACACATTCAGGCTTTACTATGTGACCAACTCCTTGCTTCAGGACCATGAACCTATGGGCTTATTTATTTCACACCTGAACATTCCGACATTCCATGGCAGTAAACTGAACATTCTGTCATTGAATGTCAAATGTCAATGTCAAATTTATTTGTAAAGCCATTTGTAAAGCACAGTCAGTCAAAGTGCTGTAAAATATTTTTTTTTTTTGAGAAAACAAAGAAAAGTGGGGGAAATAAACTTAATCTTACTTATCTTAAATAACTTATTTTATGACTTAGATTATAGAGAAGCTCTAAACAGAAAAGAAGAAGAAGAAGAAAATATAGGTAATAAAATTAAACTGAACTAAAACTTACTCTAACCTAACTTTATGTCAATAAAATAAACTTAACTAAGATAACTAAAAATAAAACTTAACATAACTACAAAGAAATAAAAAATGTGTGTGTTGGGGGGGGGCAGGCAAAGAAGGGGCAGGCAAAGAATCGGACAAAATTACATTACATTATAAGCTAGGGAGTAAAGGTATGTTTTAAGATAGGATTTGAAAAGAGATAGAGAAGGGGCCATTCTAATATGGAGAGGAAGCTTGTTGCAAGGTTTAGGGGCTACAGTTGCAAAAGCACGATCACCACGGCATTTAGATTTAGATTTGGTGATCGTAAGCAACGACTGCTCTGTGGATCTAAGGGTTCGTGAAGGTGCGTACCTATACAGGAGATCAGAAAGATAAGAAGGGGATTTACCATTTAAAGATTGAAATGCATTGAATTCATCCCTTTTTCTGACTTGAAAAAAATGGGTAATAACATTTAAAACATATCTAAATTCACTTTCTTTCAAATAATGCACATGGGAAGCCCACAAATTGGGAAGACCCGAATAGATAGAAGCTTTAAGAATGTTCATGCACAAAAATCTAAAACCATTTATATCTATTTGGGACTTCCCAATCTATTTGAGACTCTATTATCTGTTGTTCAAATATCTAGGAGGCTTTTGCTATATCATGTAAGTGATATTATTTTATTTATAATAGTTTCAATGGAACGTTGTGCTGATAACCCAGATATGCTAAAGCCGTAACACAGCTTGAGCCATTGTGAGACTGTGGGTGTAGAGCAGTTTCTATATCACATACTTACAGTCAGTGACCTGGGTTCAATTCCCAAACCTCACATGACAGGTGTGAGTTTCTTTGGATAGAAGCGTCTATGAAATAATAGTAAGCTTGTTGAGGTGAAGAAGCCTACCTCTCAGATGTATTACAAATACAAAAAGGCAAGGGAATAGGAGGGCAGGTAAGGATAGAACCCCCATCTTATCAGCTTCACACACAGACACACACACACACACACACACACACACACACAGACACACACACACACACACCTTTTTCATGTAAATGAATTGTTTCTTGTAAAGCCACCTTATTGTAAACCCAACTCATTGTGTAGGCTGGACCCTGTCTGCTCATTCACACCTCATGCAGGGTGCACGGAACTTGTACATGTTACTGTAACATGCATGTTAAACCACTCACTCTGAATCTACCACAGTAACACCCAAGCTGTTTCCCCTCAGTCAGTGAAATGGAGATTTATGCTGTTGCTGTTTTTCTGCTGCTCCTAGGAGACATCATTTTGGACAAGGGCCAATCAGGTTTGATGACTTGTTCTTGATTCTTGATCTACTAACAAGAGTTCTGGTTGACCCCACTTTATCTGTGATACTCTATGTATATCTGGGCGGCTTGCAATGATGGTCTCCACTCCATCTGCAATGATGTAGATATCAATGGGCTGCTTGCTCCTGTGGATAGGTCCAGCTCCAGTCCATATGTGATGTTGTAGATAGTGTTAGAGTGCTTGCTATGGTGGTTGCATCCACTGGATGTGATCAGGGGTGGCCAGACCTTTCTGCTTGGAGGTGACAGTACGCACCTACTGAAACATCTAAGCTGCAGAAAAAGTTAGAGGGGAAAAAGCAACAGCATTTTAGATCAGAATACCTGAAGGCTGTCTAAACCATTGTATGATTCTACATTGCCTAATGAGACTGTTGACATGTGACTCAAAACTGTGACGGCCGATTCACACACAAACCTGTGCGTGAGCGGCGCGTAAGCGGTGCGGGCGCGGTTTTGGGGCAATTTCATTTAGAATACATGTTAACAGGTTAGGTCATTCAGACTGCACGCGTGTTCTGCGCGGCTCCTGTCCGGTTTCTGAGCGGTGAACCGCGCAGCTCGTGCGCTGCTTTTTTGAAATAGAAACAAGTTCTATTTTTCCAAGTGTTTTCAGCGCGGTAAGCGGGACTTGCGCAGTGTCCATAGATTTTCAATGCAGAGCTCAGGCAGCCAGTTCGCGCAGAACACCGCAGAGACAATTTCTTGTGTGAATGCACAAGCCCACAGGCACCGCTCACAGACTGCTTACGGACCGCCCCGCTCCCGCACCGCAAACGCGCAGTTTGTGTGTGATTCGGGCCTGATGTGGCACATGTGCTTCCACACAGGGCTGGACTGGGACCAAAAAATGTCCTGGGCATTTTTGCTCATGGCAACCCACCATGATTTCATTCAATGTTAACTTCATGGCCTGCTTTAAAATAACACTGTAAGGTGGACACATTGCATGAACATGCATGATATTTAATTGGACGCGCCCAAATCCTTCAAGAAAATTATTAGTAAATCATGACAGCACCAGCCCAAAAAATTGTTGTTGGCCCACCGGGCATTGCCCTTTATGCCCTATGGCCAGTCAATGCCTGCTTACTTGCAGGGCCGTTTCAAGGTACTTAGAGGCCCCAAGCAAGTAGGATATGGGGGCCCTTCACCCCCCATAAATATCTACATGAACCACATTGTTACAATCTTCAATATAATTATTATTTGTTTTGTACAGTTGTCTAACTCAATTTTAAAGTATTTTTTGCTGAAAAACATAACCACCACCGTCTACTACTAAAATGATTAAACAGTAAATTTTGGGGACCCCTTTCAGCCTGGGGCCCCAGGCAACTACCTGATTTGCCTGTCTTGTTGCAACAGCCGTGCTTACTTGTGAATATAGACAGTGGTTTGGGTTGCTATTGGGGATCCACTTTATTTGCCATGTGTTGGATATCACTGGGCTGGTAACTGGACATTTGCAAGAGATGATAGCAGTAACAGTGTGCTATATACACTTGAGATTTTTACCCAAGGAAGAACCAATAGAATTTTAAAGGGTTCCTCGTTACTGGCAGTTATCACATTCATTTGTTAATGCCAGAATGGTAGGTAATGTCTGATATTGTCTTGGTAGAGGTCTGCACTCTCTGAGTTCATTTCTTGTAACAGCTTGTGTGGTGTTTTAACAGAAGAGTGTCACAATGAAAGAGACACATACTGTACCTGTAGTTTCCTGTATTGTGGTTTGGTTTAGAGGAGGTTCAGAGGGTTTCGCAATCCCCACACCACACCTTTGAAAAAAAAAAATATTGTGGTTCAAATAATCGAAAAATAAAAGTAGTTTAGATCTGTAGTTTTAAAAAAAAGTTTAAATTTAGAGTTTAAATAATAAGGTTCTCCCCTGGCCAGGTTCTTCCATACGGATCTGCACCTGTTAAAGAGCTGCTTCTTGCAACCTTCTTGTCATCTCCCTGAGAAGGAATCAGAGCAAAATGCCTGTAACACCTTGTCCCAACTGCAAGTAACTGTCGGGTTGTCGTGTAGCGATGAGTTCACTGTCTACATAGGATCTGTTAAATAAACTGTTCTATTCAATCATCTTGCAATGCCAATCCCAATCATCTTGCAATGCATCTTGCACGACTAAAATTGAAACAGCCCAAGCGACTAAAATCTTTTGAAAAAGTAGTGTAGCAATGTGACTAGTCGCGCTGCATCGTGTAGCATTCAGTTAGGACATTCCAATAGAAAACAAAGTGATGGAACTCATTTTGTCACACACGTGCAGTTGTGTCGCTTTCAGTTAGGACACAGCCCTGTAAGCCCTGTTCACATTCAATCAGCCCAATGATTCCAATGAGACAGTGGGGCTCCATCATAACTAAATCAGCCTCTATCGTGTTGGAGTTAAAACATAAATGTCAATTTTTAATCCCTATCTCAAGAACTTGGCATAGCAGAATATTAACAGACTACCATTCAATGCAGAATGATCTTCACACCCAGATCAAAATCAACTGAAATGCAGTGAATATTAATCATGATATGACATGATATAACATAATATAACTTTTTGAAAAATATTTGAACTTAAATTTATAACCTTTTTTTATCATAGGTGCCTCCCATGTGTCCGTGTTCAGTCCAACTGGAGGATTCATCACTCTGGACTTCCAGCAACACCATCAGCTGGAGATGGAAGACATAGATTATATACATTGGTACCTTGGCTCAGAGAAAATACTGAAATATGTACCCCTAAGAGATGCTGTCACAGTATTCACCAATGAAGGCAGAGTGGAGTTTAATAATAAGACCTTCTCTCTGGAGCTGAAGAACCTGCAGAAGAATGACAGTGGACTCTACAGAGGAGAGATCAGTGCTGGAAAGACTGAAGTTAAAGTTGAATATGACCTGTCTGTCCTGGGTTAGTGTAGGAACAATGTGCAATGTAGGAAAATATGCCTGACATGGTTATGGTGGTGTGTGAAGTACACTTGAATAATGTATACATTTGTATTTGTGTATTTGTTTGTACTTCAGATCCTGTAGAGATCCCTGTTGTCTCTAATTGGTCCAGCAGTGACTCCTGTAATGTGAGAGTGACCTGTAGAGGTCATGACCTCTCTTTGACCTCCACCTGTAACAAAAATATTTGTTCTCCAGAGGGAGGAGCCTCCAGTGTCTCCGCCCTCACCATTTCTGTCAGAGATGGTCTTGTGACCTGTAACCATAGTAACTCAGTGAGCTGGCGGACTTATACAATGGAGATCCAACCAATAGACCTATGTCTGTATTCAGGTAATGAATGAATTCACATTGTCTTGGCCAAAGTCATGCTTCAGAGACTCATAAATAACATCACAGAGACAATGCTTCCTGAGTCAGTGCGGGTTTAGGAAGAACAGGAGCACAGTTGACATGATCTTCACCGCCCGACAGTTTCAGGAAAAGTGTAGGGAACAAAAAGACATGTTCATGGCTTTTGTTGACCTCTCCAAAGCATTTAATACTGTACAGAGAGATCTTCTTTGGAATATCCTACTTTGGATAGGATGCCCTCATAAATGTGTCAACATACTGCATCAATTCCATGATGGAATGACCTCCAAGGTTACCATTGGAGGAAGAGAGTCTGTCCCCTTCCCTGTGCGTACAGGTTTATCTTTCTCATATGTGTCACAAAGCTTCCCCATAAGGACACTTAGAATATCAGTGGATTTACAGTAGCTTACTAGCCTGGGAATTCCCATGCTCCTTTGCCGCTTATTTCATTTCACTCTGCAGAGGAGCATGGTGACCATGGCCGTTTTTCTCGCCTGCTTTCGGTATCCAATTGCAGAACAAAAAGGGATTTGTACGGCCCTCGATTGCATTTTACGTCACGTGGTAGCTCTGGTATTGGCTCCGGGGTATGTACAGACGCTATGATAGACATTCGTAGCGCCCAATAAACAGCTATGGACAATTGTAAACGATGCTTCCGCTACGAGAAATGCAATAGGTAGGTCCCCGACTAAATATCACTTGTGATTTTAGTTTGGCATTCGCCAGGCTAGTAGCTTACAGGTTTGAAGGAAACCTCTTCAACATTAGGAGGCTGCAAACAACCACTAAGCTACACAGGGGAAGCTATAGAATGCCAGTGAATGTGCCCTTGTGTCTCATACCCCACAGGACCTCCAGAATGTTCTTGGATGCACTTACAATTAAACACTTGAACTACAAGATGCCAAAACTACAATAATTCTAAAACTAGTAATATGTACAGTCAGTGTGTTTGAAACAGAGAGGTAATGACATGCTGCCACTCCGCATCATAAAGAGACAGCTTTAGAGAGGTTGCAGTGACTTGAAGCCATCGATGCAAGCAGTTTCAGTTTCATCTTCAGCATGATCAGAGTTTTAGAACGTTGCTTGTTTAGCTTTTGCAGCCCGTCTCGCTGCGGATCTTTGGTCTGTCAGGTCAACTGAAGAAGTCACCTAATGGACATCAGGGCTAAAACTTGGATAGCTTATTTATATGACATAACAATTCAACAGATTTCGGAGGGAGAATGAAAGATATATCCAAGCAGCCTACAAATAAGGCAAAACCAATAGAAGGCAGAAAATGGAATTACTGTATTTTGGACATGTCTCAATGCCTCGCTGCTGAATTATATTTACTATACTATTTCAGACTGAGCTGACTTTACATTGATGATCTCAAAGTATTTGTAATCAAATTTGTAATTTGAACAGCAGACACCTCAACTACAAAGTCAGTGATAACCAGTATACAAGCAGAAATTAGTTATTGTCTTAGCCTAAGAGCAGTGTGTGTGTGTGTGTGTGTGTGCTGATATCACTTTGCCCCCACAGAGCAAGAGATGACGACTAAATCCTGGAGGAGTATGTTATGGTTTACACTGGTTGCAGTGTCTTGCAGTGTCTGTTGTGTTGTGCTGGCTCTGCTTACCAGGAAAAGAAGAAAAAAAGAAGCAGGTACACAGACATTAAAATCAGCGATAGCCTATATTGTGACGTCCATTACAGATTTGCTGGAGAACTGATGGTGATGATTTTCATGTGATTATTACAGGTGTGGACTTACCACAAATAGAACATGCGTGTCATGGTAATCAAACCCTTTATCTTTTGCTTGCAAGATAAAGATATTAAAACATGAATACTGTGGCAATGGATCTTGGCTTGTGAAAGGGATCCATTGCCCCTATTATTTTCTCACTCTCTCTCTCTCTCTCTCTCACTCTCGCTAACTCTCTCACTATCTTTCAGCAATCTCAACTCACATCTGTGCTGGTGTGTATGTGTGTGTGTGTCTGCAGCCATCTTCTGTTCAGGGTGTCTCTGATCCAGAAGATTCCCCATATAGCACTGTTCAGGATGTCCTACAGCCAGTTGCAGCTAATCACAACCCTTATGATAAGGTAAAGTTACACACACACATATATACATACACACTCATCCAGGACCGTAATGACAAGAAAAGATTTATAGAAAGCCGTTTACAGATTCAAGACACCATGTTTTATCATACAAAAATGTTGACAATACATTAGTGCAAAACCCTCCTCAAACAGTGTTGTTGGTTTTCATTCATGTGGTGTAGACTTGCAAGTGGACTTTGAAATTACCAGCGTCACTCCCTTAACTATCATGCTTTTTACGCATGTAAGATTGTCTTTTGGGCCCAGAATGAAGGCAGAACTGAGATGACACCCAGTGACCCAAACAGCATTGGAGACGCTACTCAGGTAAACGTCTATTTACACAGTCAATATTAACACTGAAACTGCTCAGGTAAACCTCAAGTTATACAATCAATGCACACACTGACTATACACATCTGATGATGGTTGGAACACATTGTATTAGAATTTTGTTTCTTGTGTAATGGACAGTGTGAGGGAGTGTGCAATCCTTATGAAGTTATAGATTGTTGGGTACCTCAAAAGCACCTGTTCACAAGAAGCTGTGATTTATAAGGTTCATAGATGAACCTCGTCATCTTGCTCTGTCCTGATGCATCTCTGTGTCTTTGTGTGCAGACAGCTTCCATCATCAGCCTCCAGGTGGAGTCCCATAACCAGACACACTCAGATCTCTACACCAGAGTGAGGAGAACACATCCATGCTGTCCAGCCATCAGCCCCAATCAGACTGTACACCAGAGCCAGAGTGAGGAGAACACCCATGCTGGAGTCCCATCACCAGACACTCTCAGAGCTTTACGCTAGTGAGAGGAGAACAAACACGCTCATACATGCTGCCCAGCCATCAGCCCCAATCAGATCTCTATGCCAGAGTAAAGAGAACACCTCCATACTGGAATTCCATCACCAGACACACTCTGAGCTCTACACCAGAGTGAGGGGAACACATCCCTACTGCCCAGCCATCAGCCCCAATCAGATCTCTATGCCAGAGTAAAGAGAACACCTCCATACTGGAACTCCATCACCAGACACACTCTGAGCTCTACACCAGAGTGAGGGGAACACATCCCTACTGCCCAGCCATCAGCCCCAATCAGAGCTCTATACCAGAGTGAGGAGAACACATCTATCCTGGACTGGACAACTTGGTTGTCATGTGTTTTTAGCATTTGTTTCATGCATGAAAAAAAAAAAAAAAAAGTGACCGCAAGACTGAATGTTGACAACACTGGTCAACATCAACAAAATCACCCCCTGGACATAAGCCCATAACCATCCATGGCAAACGAGTAAGAAAAGGTCAGTGCATTCAAATACCTTGGAACACAATGGACAATAAACTAAACTTCATTGAACATGTAACTATAACACAGAAGTGTGCACAACAGAGACTGCATATCATAAGAAAACTTGGATCATTATCAGTTGCCCCTCTCCTTCGGCTATTACTGTACGAAAGTATCATTCAACCCATCTTACTGTACTGCTTCCCCTGTTTCTTTACCCTACTCACTGTCAACAAACTCACTAAAATCTCATACATAGCATCCAAAATCATAAACCTCCCCACCCCCAGTGACTGAGGCAAACAACAAAGCCACCATACGCCTTGTCTGTACCATAGCCAACAGTGCTGACCACCCTCTGAACCGGTTTTTCATTTTATTACCATCTCGCCGTAGATACAGAGTTCTGGACTGGACAAAAGCACACACTTTAAAGGTGCCATGCCACACCACTACAGGGTATTTAAATTGTTCTTTGAGGTCTACAAAATAGGGTATGCGACTTCACTTGGACTGAGAACGGCCCAAGGAGACCGTAATTAGATCGTTTGCAGAGTGTAGGAATAGCCTTCGAAAATTTCATGCGGTTCTTCCGTTTTTTTCCACTGTGATAATGGGCTGCGCTCTGATTCGCTGCTGAAAGCTCGACGTTGTAAAGCACATGGGCTGAATATTTACATTAGTTTCAATTGCGAATTACGAGGTATGAAAAAAAAAAACCTTGGAATATTATCATGAAACCGAGAAAGAGGATATCTGCACCAACCTAGCTTGCAGATTGTAGCCTAAACGGCCACTTTGCAAAGGTAAGCTTACTACATAGTCAGGATGTCACAGTAGCCAACATAATCAGATACTTATTGCAAGAGTAGCCGACTGTTTGCCTATCCAGTCAGATTAACGTTACACTTACCAAGACTGTTGAATTCGCCAAGTTGACAAGTTCTTCTCAAAATATACAGGACACTGAATAAATGATGGACTAGCAGGTAGATGAGTTAACAGTTTGCTAAACTCATAGCCAAAGCTAAACTCACTAACATCTTGATATTCAGTTAAAACTAAAAATAGTTGCCTGTTACCATTTCATGGATATTCCTTCTTTTTCGCGAGTATTTCAAGGGGCGGGCTTTAGTCAAATACAGGAGAGCATGGATTGGGCAATAATTCTCCTCAGTCGGCCAATGGCTGTAACGTTGTCTATACTACGTAGCACAGACCATGGATTCAAATTGACCTAATTTCTCCGCTATTTCTTTTAATGGGCTATTGCCGATAGCGAAGACAGTATTACGTTTTCACATGCACGGTGTAACTCGAGGTCATATAGACATATTCAATACCAAAAGCAACAGGTAAAAACGGTTTTGTGTGGCGGGGCACCTTTAAGAAAAGTTTCATCCCCTTAGCCATCACTGCACTCAACCTACTCATAATTCACTTCTGCATTTAGGGTACCCTTGGCTTGTGCTGTTATGTTTATATGCCACTGTTGTCTTGTGCGTGGTGTGGGGTTCTGTGTGGGGTTTTTCTTATGATTG
The DNA here is from genome assembly GCA_027497455.2 of Sardinella longiceps. NCBI lineage: Eukaryota > Metazoa > Chordata > Actinopteri > Clupeiformes > Clupeidae > Sardinella > Sardinella longiceps. The sequence continues at coordinate 35,414 of JAODXP020006842.1, read as the reverse complement.
CTTCTTCATGTTTAATGCTTGTGGGCTTTACATGGGAATGGTGGGAAAGTGAGAAGTATTGTCTATGTTGTTGTCTGTGTTGTGGGTATGTTGAATGTCAAATGCTGCTGACTGATGTGTGAAGAATATTATCCCTATGGGACAATAAAGAATCTATCTGTTAGAAAAAAAGAGTATGGTTGGATTTGTTAGGAAGTTCATTGAGGAGTTAGGGAGTGAGACGAAGACCAAGGTTGAATCAAAAGATGGTTTAATTGGCAACAAAACAAAAGTTAAATGCTCTGGCTACAGGGCACTGGAGAATACATTGCTTTTTATGTTACAGACTGATGCAGACAGTTTCACACCCGCTATTTATGAATTTGTGTCTGACAGTCTGACAAAGATTTATGAAAAAGTTTGTCTGACAGTTTCACACATGCTATCTGTCTCAGCATTGTTGCTTAACAGGGTAGCTTTGCATCTTGCAATGATTATATAACATATTAATCATACACACTGACACTTCTCAGGTAAACCTTCATTTACACAGTCAATACATACTGACTACTCCCTTACTCATGTTACACCTGATGATGATTGAAATATGTATAATGATTTCGTTTCTTGCGTAATGGACAGTGTGAGGGATTGTTGGTGACCTCTAAAGCCCCTGTTCACAAGTAGCTGTGTAAAAGCTAGAAGTTTTAAAGATTTTGGGAAGGCAAATGATATTGCTAACGGTTGAGTGAAGAGACTTTGACATGCTTCTCCATCTGTTTTATACCGTTGATATGAAGCTGCCCAGTCTTCAGCTGTAATCAGAGCAGTACACCAGAGTAAGGAGAACACATCCATACTGGAGCTCCATCACCAGACAAACTAAGAGCTTTACACCCAGGGCTGCCAACTTTTCAAAAAACCTTGGAGTGAGATTTTTTTTTTTGGGGGGGGGGGGGGTGGGGGGCACCATTTTTCCGGCACACGCTAAACCGAAGGAGGAGGGTGCAGTGGTAGGCCCGTGTGAGAAATTTGTAGCTGATTTTCAATGATCCCGTCATTGTGGTGTTTTTGGGACCATCCTGCGGGGGATGCACAATACAATCAAATGGGGGGCCCTGGGAAATTTTCCATTCCGTTGATGTGATTTCCTGCAATCTGGTGGATTTTGGGGTGGCTTGCTGGTGATATGCATTACCTAAATTACATGTGATTGAGATTCATAATTTCTGTGTACTGTTTTGCTAGGCCTTCACAAGTAAATCAGTAAAGCTGAGCACTCAGCTTGTCATCAACAAATAAGGGTGCTTAAACAATAGGCTACAGTATTGAAAATGCTCTCATAATTAGAATAGTGTATTAAAATACTGTATGTTCCTGTTTGTGCCAGGCCCCTAGAATTATCCTGACATCCCTTTACTGAGCAAGGTCTGTAGGTCCTGACATGGTCTAATTTGTTGGATAATTGGCTGTAATTTGTTGCATTAGGCTACATACAGTAATTGTAGTCCATCTTAAATTTATCAGGATGTAGTATATTCTCTGGTGCTATTTCATCAGGCAATACTGGGGTCCCCTACAGATAGACTAGCTCAGGAGCAAGAGCAGCTCCCTACCTAACAGAAGCTTTTTAAAGGGTCTAAGGAAATGTAAAATAGGCCTATCATAATACCGAAATGGGAAACCTGTGAAATGTCTATTACAACAAACTGAATGACATCCTGCCCTGTCTGGTACCAAATCATTCTCTCCCAGATTTGCTGTTCTCTGATGAGAGTTAATGTGAATACCCCAGATATCACTGGAAAGTAGCCTAGTCCTAAAGGGAAAATATTTTTCCCCACAAATCTAGATACAGTTGCAGTTTAGAAGAGCAATCTGTGTAACTTGGTAAAGGATGTAACAGGACATCAATAAAATAATAAAGTAGCCTAGCATCTTATTGCCACGTTTGATTTTGTCAAAGTAGCCTAATGGAGGAAAAAAGGTGGTCCTCATATCAGATGAAATAGCCAATCTTGCAGAATGAAGGCTATCAAAAAATGTATTGTGGATTATTGTAGCCCACATTCACTACGATATTTGTTCAGTAATGTTGTTAACCTTACTGCCTATGTTTACTGCAATTTTTGCGCGATGCATCAGTGGACTAAATATGCGGAGGTAAACTTTTATTAGTCTAGCGCAAATGAGCGGGTATGCGCTTTCTGTAGTGTTTGATCGGACTGACGAGGATCCTCTTGGTTTGTCATGATCGGGAATGAATCTCTGATTCCAGATCAGTATGGAAATTCCAGCAATTTAACCAAGAATAGGCAGGCTATTTTACATGGACTATAGAGTCACGTATCACTCAAGAAGCAGCAGATGCATATCGCTCTCAATTTTTACATTCACATCGAGATTTCACATTCACCTTTTATTTTGGGATTGCTCTATTGAAGCAGAGAAAGTTTGAAAACTTTTGCCAGATGGTGATCAAATATAGCCTATTAAATGACATGTTGCACAGACAGCAACTACTGTAAGTGCGTCCAATGTGATCGACAGTGGCTGGTGTATGTCACCGCCTGTGCGCTCTTCTGCGCTTTACCTTGTTTGCTGCGTGTCTGACTGGGGGTCTAGCCTAAAAAATTATGCGTGTGAGGGGGCTGGTGTGGGGTGAGAGCGTGTGTTAACAGTGCTAATCGTGTGTCTCACGCTCGTCGCGTGAGAGTTGGTAGCCCTGTCAAACTAAGAGCTTTACACCAGAGTGACTGAGGAGAACTATGAGATCTATACCAGAGAGGGTTGTTCCTTTGTCCATACTTCCCAGCTATCAGCCCTAACCAGAGCTCTACACCAGAGTGAGGAGAACCCATCCATAGCCATGGAGAATGTCCTCACTGGGTCTGTTCAGTAGACACAGTACACACACACACACACAATCATAAAGAATTTGAATCCCATGTGCGTCTCTCTCTCATTTTTTTCATTTCTTCTCATTTGTGCAATATGATCGCCTATCCCGTCTACATTAGCTGTATCTTCATGATTCCAGACTCCACTACTTGTTTTCCAGTTCTCTCTCTTCGCTTCTATAAATCTCCACGTATCTTCATGACTTCAGAGTCTCTGACTCCAGGACTGACCAGAGGAATTAATTCTTTGAAAGGTGCCACATTCTGAAAAGTGCACAGGTGAGATTTAGTGTCTATATTATAAAATGACAGAGTGTGTTTGTCACAGTCCAGAAACACTCCCAGTAATCTGAACAGATTAGACACTGGTACTAGAGTTGGAGGCTCTGTGTTCACAAATAGTCCAGTTCCTTTCTCATACTGGAGAACCCAGAAGCCGTTCTCTGGGGTTAAAGGAACTCTGTGTGTTTGAACTGCAGAGTTACTACACACACCCACATACCACGACTGTTTGAGCTTCATGGTTTTCTCAGCTGAAGTCTGCCATCCTCCCATCATTATCTTTTGAATTCTTTCTAACTCATTGCCTTCCCACAACATCACCCCCCAGCGGTGTTGTCCTGATCTGAATCTCTCCATACACAGAGCATGGTGCTTGTCCTTCCGGCCCTGGACTTTCTGAGGATCAGGGCATAACAGTTCTGTGTATGTCCCCACATCTCTCACCTCCAGAAATGGAGGGATAGTTTGAGTATGCAGACGCATGCTCTTAACTAAAATAAGAAACAGTGATGCTAATCAGTGCATTAGAGTTTAATTGAGCTTTTAATACAGAAAATGTACAGGATTTACCTATATGTGAGTTCACTGAGTCCCACTCTGGAAGACAAAATAAGACGTGATTATCAAATGTTCAGGGTACTGTATGAAGTATCGATACAATAGTATTGTATGTTTAAGTGGTGTGATTATGTACCTGGGGTCAGATGGATTAAGTATGAAGAATCAGTAGTATGTTTAAGTGGTATGTGATTATGTACCTGGGGTCAGATGGATTAAGTCCTTTGTGTTTGTCTCCTTCTCCACATGTTCTGTCATCAAAAAGAAAATTTGTTGGAATTCTTTTTCTTCCTTTACAGATATGAAGTACACTTAGTTTAGGTGTTTACAGTACCTTTGATTTTTGTGTTTGTTTGTTTGTCTGCAGTTTCACGCTTTCCTTCCATGTTACCTTCAAACCAGAAGTGTGAGGGTGAAATTGCAATCAATATCACTGCAGTAATGAAATAAACATTATGGGCAAGCTCTATGTTGGTATCATGAGCAATCATGTGCTCCATGTCCAGAAGATATAGGTGGTGTGGCAGAAAGATGATTTTCTGTGTGCACAATTAGATGAAATACCTTTATGGAGTAAAGGATCCTCTGAAAAGGAGAATGTCAAGAAATTTACATTATTACATTTAATTATGCTAATTGTGTCATTTTGGATCGTCAAGGTTTAGGAGTTAAACGGGTTGGGTTAGGGTTATCAACAGTACCTGCACCAGTGCACGTCAGCCTCTCTTCAACTAGAGATCAAAGAAATGGCAAAACAAACTTTAGAAAGAAACAAAACTTTATTGTTAAATTATTTTTTAAAAATAATAATGTATGATTCTTGGATTTCCACTGAGCCAAGAAGCACTTTACTCTCATTTTACTCTCATGCATCACTGAACAAATTTTTCTTACCTGGTGATATAGTCCCAGCATAATGGATTAATCCTGCATCAGGATTGAAGAGGACAGACTGTTAGAGAGAGTACTAACATTCTTTTTCCACCTTCATAGGGTATTCTGTCTTTACCCAGTAGCCTACAATAACAGGAAAGATGAGAGATATTTTACCTTTTCTGTAGAGTACAAAGATCCCCAGCAGCAGAGTCAACAACAGAAGCAGGGTGATGATGAAGGCTACAATCCAACCAGCTGGAAAGGATCGACAATTAAACACTGATCTGTATCTGGGTACATTGATTAACGTATTTTTTAAATCTATTGATCAACAACCCTTTTGATAGACATAAATTAAAAAAGGCATATTTCACACCTGATGATGTTTCATTTGCTGTTGTGTGTGTGCTCTGTCCTCTGTATATATAGGGTAGGATCCTGCTCTCTCTCCTCTCCTGTTCAGACAGACCCACAGAGCAGGAGAGCCAATCAGACTCAGAGGAAGAGGAGAGCAGCCAGGAACTCACTGATACCAGACCAGTAGTATCTGAGGAAAAACACACAGATCAAATATTCATTCTTGTGACTGATATGCAGTATAAAAATGTTTTGTTTTCAAGCTCCTATTGTCCAGTAGAGAGCCACACAATATTTACCATAAAAGTGGACTTGGCTGCTGTTGTGTTTGATCTCAGCACCATGTTTGTCTCTCCAGGTGAATGTGGGTTCAGTTGACCATCCATCTGATACACAGCTAACGTTCACCTGTCCTCTTGTCTCAGTCAAACCAACAGACGGGACTGGAATCGATCCAGTGGCTAAGATTAAAAAAAAAAAAAAAACACCCATAATATTTTCAGTTTTTAAAATAAGATAGACATAGTCATAATCATTTTTATTTACAGCACAATTAAAAGCCCCCACTTGCAACATTTAGGTAAAATGTCGACATTTTCTATTCATTGTACCTTTATATACATTGCCTAAAACTCATTAGAATTGATAAATGACATGCTCCATAGTAAAATGAGCCCCTTTGTGAGCTTCTTCGTGCATCCTATACCGCCTTTCAAGATCAGTAAGAGCGTCCACCCCCTGTTTGTTTTGGTTAGCAAGCAAGCTAGATCACGTGAATTTGCTGGAGCTTACTGTTTGAATTACAACGCGATTTGTGCCTTCTCACCGCATTCAACTGTCGGTAAATTTTGTTAGCGGCTTTCTCCATCGACTACGCAATACTAAATAGAGGATTATTGGCAGCAGCACTGAATAACTGCTTTGTTTGGTTCTTAGCTTACTGGATGACCCCACCGGATCTTGCATAGGGCATAGGATGTCTTTTAAACAACCAGTGGTCTGATTCATGATTTAAAAAAAGACTAAACATGAAATGAAAATGAAGAATGAAAAAAGATGAATATCTAATAAAATAATAAAAAAAGTAAATTTTTCCATCTTACCTCTGACTATTAAAGAGACAATGGCCTCCTCATACACCCTTCCGTTGTGAGCGTAGCACACATACTCTCCTCTGTCTGCCAGTGTGAGGTTCTGCAGTCTCAAGGACACGTTCCCCTTCTTCAGTCCCGCTGTGAAGAACGCCCTGCCCCGGTACCGAGGGTCTGTGTACTCCTCTTTGATCTTCCGGTTCTCATACAGCACAACCGGTGTTCTATGGTGTCTGGGCCGGTACCAGTATGCCTCATCTGGCTCAAAGGAAGGGGAGACCACAGCAGACAGCACCACAGAACCTCCTAATGGAGCAGAGATAGAACCCTCCGGAACCAGGATGGAGAAGGATCCTGTGGGACAGACATGAGGACATGGTGCTGTTTGACAATTTCACAGAGACAATTGAGTAGTATGGTTACTTAGAAGTTGGACTATGTCAGGTGTACAAATACAAGGCCAGAGTTTATGTTAATCAATTTCAACAAGTAGATGCTACTGACCTGAAAACTATACCCATTGCTATCATATGGAATGATATGAAATTCTCAATCTAAAATCATACCTGCTGAGGTTTCTCTGCATGATGCAAGTACAATGAGACACAACCAGGACACTGACATTGCTATAGGAGATACAGGAGATTACAAAGGAGTTAATAAGTTCTCTCTCTCTCTCGCTTTTTCTTTCACACACACACACACACACACAGAGAGAGAGAGAGAGAATGATAAAGTTATTCAAGCAAACAAGAGTTAACCAATAGACATAAACTGAAAAGAGCACACAGCAAATATCTTGTCATGCACGGTACACTGTTAAAAATGGCTGTAGGTTTTACAGTACAGTACAATAAAATTCAACAGTATGATACCACTTCATATCATTACAGTACAGTGCTGTAGTTAATATTGCATTTTGGGTAATATTTGTGCTTACTGTAACCGAGCCTGATCAAAATTTCTTTGCTGTAACTTTATTGTAACTTTGCTGCCACCTTGCTGAGCCACTGCCACCTCGTTCGCTAAAGTTTTGCCAACCGACGTTACGTCTATGTTCTATTGAAGACTGACTGGCGAAGTGACTGGTGAATGACTGCTACTTGCAGGGCCGGATTAACATGTCAAAGGACCCTGGGCACATTTTTTCGATGGGCCCCCCATAGCTTGATAGTATATGCAGGGGGGGGGGGGTGTATGGGATGTTTTTTTTTTTTTTTTTTCGTTCTCCAGTCTGCGCAACTGCGCATGAGTTCGGTAAAGGCTTTGCGGACTTTTGAATGTAATGGGAAGCAAGCACTGACCTTACAATGTGAGAAGTTGACAATGTCTCTCTCTATCTCTCTCTCCCGGACCTCTGGCTGAATGTTATGCATAACGGTGAACTGGCACTTATTAATTTCGGTGAATATGCTACTTGCGCGAAATCCTCAATAAAGTTTACATCATGCGCAGCATGATCGGAGTAGCCTGGTTAAAGCAATATCTAGGAGAGAGGTTGACCTAGGGAGAGCCGCGCATTATCTTACTATCTGGAGCTACAGTAGGCCTATGTTTGGCTTTATTGAAGTAGGCTGAAACCGAAACAAGCAAGCGGCCACATTTTCAGTGGCATTGTAACGGAGTGTGTCCGGCGGGTGGTAGACTCAAGGCATGGAAACGGAATAATGCAGACGTCTTTCTTTTATTTTATATTATGCCACCGGCGGGGTGCATAACATAACAAATTAACAAACAAACTAAACAAACAAAACACTGATCAAACTGAAAATAATCAGGGGCAAGGCCCACAAACTAGGCAATATAACATACCATCATTAGATCCTCTCGCGTCAGAGGCAAACCCCGACTGTTACGCACGGTAACTATCGGTCACAACCAAATCATGGTTTACAATCAATTAAGACATTGATTTATGTTTACAACCTATACATTGCAACTGCGCAAGCATACCGTGCCCCTTTATCATCAGAGAACATAATAACAGCATGCCAATAAGGCAATAACACAAAAAGAAAAGATGATCAAAAACACCCCTGTAACAAGCGCTTAGCGCGCTCGCAACTCCATAAAAAGGTTCCACCTCCCATAGCTCGGATTGATCCCCGCTTATGATAACTTTACTTGTCAGTAAAATATTATACTATTGTATTGTCAGAGCCCCCACAGATGTTTGAGTTTGCTGCTTTCATGGGAGCCAGACCTCTCTCTATGGGAGCTCAGCTCCCAATGGCTCCCACCTAACTTGAACCCTGAGTATATGCGTATTTTTAATATTGAAATTTCAAGGCCAATAAATATGACACCTAAGTTGACATATAATTGTAATGCTTGGTGAAATTATTAAGAATGACTGTCTCTTCCGAATCGTTTCACGGTGACAGAATGAACCACAAACTGCTCCTGGAACGCTTTCATTTTCGTTTAAAGCGGGTGGGTTCGCAAACAGGCGGATAAGTGAGCAGACCGATATGTAAAGCAAAACGCAAGGAGATTTTGAGCTATGGCCTCGTGCGGATCGTGCATGGATGCACTGTGTGTGAGAACGATCACGCACACTATATGGTATACAATACATTTTTGTGGTCTTGACTGGTATTTCACCGTTATTTCAGGCAAGTCAATATAGGACCGATGGGTTGACAATGAAAGGCGGCAGGAGGTGCGTTGTGGATCTCATGTCATGTGTGCGCGACGTCTACCAGCATCCAGAAAAAAATATCATTGACCAACATTAGAGGTGAAAACCTCCAATCAGATTCGTAGTTAATAAATAGAATGAAGTATGGGAGCTTTGTTTTTGTCTTTGAAATCACTCTCTGTCTGAAATTGCGCGGGATTGCGCTATTAACTTAGGCTACTTAAAATAAATTATTGGGAAAGAATCCCTCGAACCTACATGATAATGTTTTTAATTCTTACATTCTCATTTGACAAATTGGTCGTTGCAGTTGGATTTAAGTCCTGCATAATTGTATAATTGTAGCTGTCGCATATACAGTATAGGCTATCTCTATAACAGAACTTTCCGAACATCCTTCTTTAGGCTGTGTTTAAGCATGTCCGAGTGTACGCACCGCGCAGATTTATTTTCTGATTATAGGCTTTGGATATGGGCCTATTCTGTATTCTGTCAGTGTCAAAGTCCAAATTCAACTTGAGCAGTGTGTGAGCGAGTGGAGAGAGCTGTGAGCCAATGATCAAACCTCAAAAGCATCATCACGCAAATCTATATTTACAAGCCAAACTTAATATGGCATATGATTAGGCTTAGCCTAAACATATTTTAGTTGAATCCATTGTCAATCATATGATGTAGCCTATGTTTTGAATGACCTCGAATTCGTGAGCCTATCATGCTAGATTGAAGAGCTCCGTGAGTCTTGTCAAGCGACTATTTGATTCTACCGCTCCAAAAAGACGATCGGACCAAACCAACTCATTCGGGAGGGGAACTCCCTCAGATGGGAAGACACATCTTATCTGATGTCCCATGCTGAGGTTGCATTCTCATATTCACGTGTTCCTTTATGCTCATATTTCAGACAACTTTAGGAGAATAAATAATTGTTCAATATTAATTTTCGTCTTAAGTAATGCTGGGGCAGAAAGGACCCCTTGAAATTGATGGACCCTGGGCCCCCGCCCATAAAAACCATACATTAATCCGGCCCTGGCTACTTGGAACTCTGAGTTATTGCAGTTTGGTGAGTTTGGTTTTCACATACATCAAGCTTTACCACGTATTGTGCAAGTTTACGTTCTAGTTCATGCAAATCTTTTCTTAAGTAAGAAGATAAGTTTAATGGGTGCTTATGTGTTCTAGATAGCTAGTGCTAGCATGTAACCACAGCTATATAGGCGGGAGCTTACTACATATTAAATAACTACAGGGTGTTCGTTTAACTTAAACGTATCTTGTATTCTTTAAGCATTCATTTTAACGTGTATTCATTTGGAAATAGAAAATGTCGACATCTGTGTGAATGAACGATACGCTCGTAGGGAACGACGATTCATCTAGCTGCTACTCAGTTAGACTAGCCTCCCCAAAAGTCTGCTTGGCTTCACAGATTACCAGTGTGTGTGTGTGTGTGTGTGTGTGTGTGTGTGTGTGAATTACATTTTAGAGGTATAAAAATATCGGTATCTGGTGTTATTTACACTTAGAATACAGTAATTACGTGGTCTAGAATAACGATTGAAAACGACGATACTCTCGTCCCCCATAGGGAACGACGATTCATCTACTCAGTTAGACTCAGACTAGCCTCCCCAAAAGTCTGCTTGGCTACACAGATTACCAGTGTGTGTGTGTGTGTGTATGAATTAAATTTTAGAGGTATGAAAATATCGGTATCTGGTGTTATTTACACTTAGAATACAGTAATTACGTGGTCTAGAATAACGATTGATAACGACGATACTCTCGTCCCCCATAGGGAATGACGATTCAGGCTAACATTATTTTAGCACGTCAAATCTGTTCATGTTTGACCCTGTATTTTAGTTGTCAGGCATAATTCGACGTTTTTATATCATAGTGATACATGTGATTTTGTTTGAAGTAGCCCAACATTTATTTGCTAGCTGGAAATAATTAAGGAAAGTCTTCAAGAGTTGCTAATAGGGTTTTGTCTTTTTTTTTTTTTTTTTTTACAGTGAGCGGAGCGAGGAGCCGAGGAGCACAGGCATACAAGTATGTCCATCCTAAACTGCAAGTCCTGCAGTTATTCGACCACTTTCTCACATGCATACATTAGACATGCAAGATCACACCGAAATGTTGCTAATTACTGGTATGCATGAGCCCATCATAGACATGACATGATATTTATCATCGACATGTTTATGACTGTTGTCAATGGGTGTTTTTTCTTGTAATGTAAAGTTGACACTGTTTGAGGTGCATACATTACAAAAATTGAATGGCACTTAATGACAGTAGCCATAAATGTTCATGATACTTGTTATGTCCTGATGACAGGCTCATATCACACTTATGTTGACACTTTCAAATGGAGTGTTACCAAAGTTTTCACTGAAAAATATTGTTTAATGTACACCACTGAAAGTGTTTTTTGTTTGTTTGTTTGTTTTACATAGGTCACTGCAACCCTGGCAGACATCGAGGGGGAAGAGAGTCTTCCAGACACACCCAGAATCATTATGCTTGGTAAGTATATTTTTCTTCTTGATTTGTATGTACAGTTAAATCCATTTAATTCCTTTGAAATACACTATATTGCCAAAAGTATTCGCTCACCTGTCTTGACTCACATATGAACTTCAGTCACATCCCACCCTTAATCCATAGGGTTTATGATGACATTGGTTCACTCTTTGCAGCAATAACAGCTTCAACTGTTTTGGGAAGACTTATCACAAGATTTAAGAGTATCTTCATGGGATTTTTGACCATTCTTTCAGAAGCGCATTTTGGAGGTCACACACTGATGTTGGACGAGGCGACTGGCTCTCAGGATCCGCTCTAATTCATCCCAAAGGTGTTCTATTGAGTTGAGGTCAGGACCCTGTGCAGGCCAGTCAAGTTCATCCAGACCAAACTCTGTTATCCATGCCTTTATGGGCTTTGCTTTGTGCACTGGTGCACCGTCATGTTGGAACAGGAAGGGGCTATCCCCGAGCTGGGCTTGGTCCCTTAGTTCCAGTGAAAGGAACTTTGAATGCTTTAGCATTAACCAACTTTTGGGGATGGCCACCTCCTGTTCCAACATGACTGTGCACCAGTGCACAAAGCAAGGTCCATAAAGGCAAGGATGACAGAATTTGGTGTGGATGAACTTGACTGGCCTGCACAGAGTGCTGACCTTAACCCAATAGAATACCTTTGGGATGAATTTGAATGGCTCCTGAGAGCCAGTCGCCTCATTCAACATCAGGGTGTGACCTCAAAAATTTGCTTCTGAAATAATGGTCAAAAAATCCCATAAACTTCTAAACCTTGTGGAAAGTGTTCTCAGAAGATTTGAAGCTGTTATAGCTGCAAAGAGTGGACCGACGTCATAATAAACTCTATGGATTAAGGATGGGATATGACTGAAGTTCATATATGAGTCAAGACAGGTGAGCGAATACTTCTGGCAATATAGTGTACATTAGAAAACTATGGATAGTCCATGGAATGGAGGAAGTTGGGTCCTATGGGAACAGAAGATGCCTTTTTATCCTTAAGGGAATCAGGTTAAACAGTACAAACTATACTAAAAGTAACATTTTGGAGCAGCACAGATGTACTATTAGCTAGATTTTAATTAAGGTGCACAAAAGGATGCTGCAGAAGCGCGGTGGATCTACTCTTTAGTACAAACTATACATCATGGTCAAAATTGGACAGCAGTAACCACTGAAACATTTTAAGGCTACATAAAAAGCCATAAACAAAACAAAACAAAACATTTCGTCCTTTCTTCTTATTCAGGACATCAGTTTTCTCACACTGCTGTGATTTGATCTTGGTCCATTCATTTTGCAGTCTCTCCCAGTTTGGCAACTAGAGTTAGTTTCTTGAGTTTCCGGAGTGAATCAACCCGTTAAACCTTCCAGTCAAATGTTTTCCGTTGTTGGTAACATTATGGCTGCCCCTCTACAGCTCCCAGTTCGCAAATTCAGTCTACTGTATGTTGTACTTGCTGTCGTTCTGATACCTATCAACAGCACTCTGCAACCTCAAACAACAGGGATATGGACTGACTGACTCCAGATTTTTCCTTTAGGAAGAAGATGTGTGTTAATCGTGAGATTTCATTAAGAATAAAGTACTGTACATTGTCTTTTTCAGGACACTCGCTCATAACCGCAAAAAGATGGATGGTATCCATTGAAGGAAGAGTTGAAGTTACACTGGATGCATCAGACACTTTCGCAGCTGCCCTTGCTTCTCTGTTCGCGTGTTACTATGTACTCAACATCGAGTACCAGGAGTCAGCTGCATGCACACTGGAGCTTGTTCAGAGGTAAGTTATATTCTAATCATGTGTGTGAAGATTCTCATTCATTCAGGGCAGTTGCCAAGTGTTCAGTTAGTCAAGGCCACTGGATTTTTTGGAGGTTGAAAACGTTTCATCTTTCATCCAAAAGGCTTCTTCAGTTCTGGTTTGGATATCTCCACACCAGAACTGAAGAAACCTTTTTTGATGAAATTTAAACATCTCAAAACTTCAAAAAGAAGTCCAGTTGCTTTAACTAACTGAACACTTGAGCATTTTAATCAGTTGTCAAATTATAGATGGGAAGTTCAAATATAATCTAACATTTCTAACAATCTAGGTTTCTGGTGAGAATTAACCCTGATGAGGGCAAGAAATGCTCTTCGCGACAAGGTGTCAGCAAGAAGACTGGGAGAATGGTTCAGAGAAAAGCACCCGCCATGAACTGCCATGTGACTAACTTCATCCGCACCCTGCTAGACTTTGAGTGGCAGACGTCCAATTGAACAGTAATGTGTGTGTGTGTGTGTGTGTGTGTGAGAGTGAAAGAGTGAGCGATCATGAATGTGTGTGTGTGTGGGGGGGGGGGCCATAGAGTGTTCTCTACCTCTACTATTTCTGTTAGAGTGTAAATACTACATTGTTCACACTGTGTGTCTGTGTGTGAGAAAGGGAGGGAGAAAAAGTGAGTGAGCGTGTGTGTGTGTGTGTGTGTGTGTGCGTGTGTGTGTGTGTGTGTGTGTGTTTGAGAGTGAGAGTGAGCGACCATGAGTGTAATGTGTGTGTGTGTGGGGGGGGGGGATTGTGTTCTCTACCTCTGCTATTCTCTAACTCTGCTGTAAGAGTTCAAATGCTACATTGTTCACACTGTGTGTCTGTGTGTGAGAAAGGGAGGAAGAAAGAGTGAGTGAGCGTGAGTGAGCATGTGTGTGTGTGTGTGTGTGTGTGTGTGTGGCAGCCATAGCCATAGAGGGATTGTGTTCTCTACCTCTGGTTTGTTGGAATAGTTTACAGTTTTAGATTAAAGTTTAAATACTACTTCTGTTAGAGTTTAAATACTACATTGTTCACACTGTGTGTCTGTGTGTGAGAAAGGGAGGGAGAAAGAGTGAGTGAGCGTGTGGGAGCATGAGTGTGTGTGTGTGTGTGTGTGTGTGTGTCTGTGTGTGTGTGTGTGTGTGTGTGTGTGTGTGTGTGTGTGTGGCAGCCAGAGCCATAAAGGGATTGTGTTCTCTACCTCTTGTGACAGCAGTGATGTTTTTTTTAATAACATGTTAAATGCATTAAATGCAAATGGATTGTGTTCTCTACCTCTTGTGACAGCAGTGATGTTTTTTATTACATGTTAAATGCAATAATATGAGTTGCAATAATATGAGTTGCTGAAGAATTAATAAATATATTTTATGTAAGATTGTGATGTGTTTCTTGATTCATGCATGTTGTAATAACTTAAATACTTAAGTCTAAATAAAAAAATAATGATATAATAAATAAATAAATGAATGAAATAAATATTAAATGCAACTGAGGAATAGGTCAAATTTGAAAATAAAATAAAAACAGTAAAGTACTGTATTGTCTTATAATTACTGTACACTACTGTAAACTACATTACAGTACTGTATTGCTCATTTAATATACAGTAAAGTTCTGGCAACCGTGCTGCCTGTACTGTACTGTAATTTTACAGGAATTTTTTTAACAGTGTACTTTTTTGTGTACAGAGCCATTTTTTGTGAGTGAATATATAATGCACACACATACATCTCATGGACATCATTTTTGTGCCAATTATCTTTCACTTGCAATGGCCCATGTGGACAGAGTGACAGTATTGGGTACAGCTGAGTTATAAATTACAGAGCAGTATTTTGCATTTAAAGCCACCACATGCAACATTTAGGTAAAATTTCGATGTTTCCTATTCATTACACCTTTATGTAAATTGCCTAGAACTCACTAGACTTGATAAATGACATGTTCCGGAGTAAAACGAGCCCCTTCACGAGATTGTCTGACCCTCCTAGAGGCAGATACCGCCTATGCAAGATCAGGGAGCGCGTCCCGGCTATCGTAAGTTTTGGTTAGCAAGCAAGCTAGGTCACGTGACTTAGGCAGAGTTTACTGTTCGAATTACAACGCGATTTGTGACTTCTCAGAGCATCCAACTGTCGATACATTTTATTAGCGGCGATCACCATTGACTATGCAATTCTAAATGGAGGATTATTGGCAGAAACGCTTAATAACTGCTTTGTTTGGTTGTTAGCTTACTGGATGACGTCACCAGATCCTGCATAGGTTCTCTTTAAAGAACATTTTTAGAAATAGTCTTAGAAATACTGTTAAAATCCTGTCAATAATCCCCTTTCATTTAACATATATGTCTGTAAATTGTGTTCTCAGATCGGGAGTGAGCAACAGACACTTGACAAAAAACAAGACAGATAGTTTTTAGATTCTACCCCTGCATACACACAAACACACATGCTATCCTCCTCTCTTCCCTTAACTTTCACACACTACATACTAACATAAAGATGCACCTTCCAAGAGAAAACAATACGAACGGTCAAGTGCTCCCTTTAATGGAACTCTTCAGAGACGAGCAACAGATACAGCATATCACACTGCCAAAGACAAAGTCTAAGTAGATAATGTGACGTGTTACTTTCACGAACACATTAGGCTACACCATGATGGCAAGGCCAAATCCATCAAATCCATCTGAGCATGTCTCATATCTAACTGCACTTCTGTTACATAATATTCATGAGGATTGGTTTAATTCAAAACACTTGCCTTAATCTTTGGGTCACCACTTAGAATGAAGTAAAGGAGTCACTCCTTGTCTTGGTCCTCCATTTTGTGTCACTTGGTGTCAATGGTTTACACATTACTTTCACTTTGAAGCTCAACTCCAGGGCATTTTACGACAGACTATTTGTAAAACTTTTTTTCCAGGCTGGATCATTTCCATGAGAACAACATACTAAAAGTCCTACTAAATTCTATTTGAAGAAATATGAATATTGTTGAGGAAAGTAAATTTCCCATTTAAATTAATGGGACACGGGTAGTTTATAGAGGAAAATGTTCACAACTAGTACACTTCGGTTTGAAGCATGAAGGGGACACTGATTCCACCGTATATCCCACATCTTTTCAGAAAGCATACACCTTCAGGATGTGATATAACATGATATGGTATGACTGAGGCATGAACCACCCTCGTCATTCAATAAAGCCCATAATTAAGATATTTAGTATTTTCAAAATGGACTGACATTTACTGTAAGCCAGTGGCACTGAAGGGAAACATATTAGACCCTATAAACCATATAGTTTCTGAGAGCATATCTGAGAGTCTTCAGAATTTCACCAATATTTTTTTCCAACTTCCACCCCCTCCTTAATTTAAAGCTTGTTCCTCTTTCTTTTGTGAGCAGAGGCCTTAGTATCACAGTAAACATAGATTTTGGTTCCAAAATTGGCTATTTTGCCAGGACTATTACTGTAACACACCTCCCTTAGTGCTATTTATTTTTTTGTATATAGGCCTAGTAGTGCTTTACCAGTCCACTTCCCTTAATGCTGTGTGTGTGTATAGTAATGCCTCATGTGGTCCCTTGTGCAAATGTTGGAGGGTGAAGGAAATACCAGAGGAATAAGGTGTTGTACTGGACGTATTGTACCGTACTCTCTGTCAGTAATCGCTTCTCCCCACTGTGCTGGTGTGTATCTGTGTGTGTTTGCAGCCATCTTCTGTTCTGAGTCCCTGATCTAGAAAACTCCACACGCAGCACTGCTCAGGATGTCCTACAGCCAGTTCCAGCTAAACACAACCCTTATGACGAGGTGAAGACACACACACACACACACACACACACACACACACACACACACACACACACACACACACACACACACATACATACACACACACACACACACACACACACAGGACTGTAATGACTAGATTTTACAGGATTACATTTATTGTTCCTGTTTACAGATATAAGGTACCATGTTTTATCATACAAACATATTTGTGTGAAGAGATTCTTGTGCTTAGGCCTATTTTAAAATGTTGACAACACATTAGTGCTAAGCCCTCCTCACACAGTCTTGTTGGCTTTCATTCATGTGGTGGCGAGTTGGTTTAGGGAGTGAGATGAAGACCAAGGTTGAATCAAAAGATAGGGGCTTAATTGGCAACGAAACAAAAGTTCAACGCTCTGGTTACATGGCACTGGAGAATGCATACTGCAGATTATAGAAAAACATTGATTTTTATGTTACAGACTGATGCTGACAGTTTCACACAGACGGTTTGCAGACGACACCACAGTAGTGGGCCTCATTTCGGATAATAATGAGACCCACTACAGAGAGGAGGTCCAGCAGCTTATTCAGTGGTGTTCAGACAACAACCTGGCGCTGAATACTGGGAAGACAAAGGAGATGATTGTGGACTTCAGGAGGGCCCGGAAAACCGACCACGCCCCTCTCCTCATTAACGGAGAGGTGGTGGAGCGTGTGGATAACATCAAGTTCCTGGGCCTCCACATAGCCTCTGATCTGTCCTGGTCACTAAAAACCTCCCACCTGGTGAAGAAGGCACAGCAGAGGCTTTTCTTCCTCAGGAAGCTAAAACGCACAGGACTATCCCCCAGGCTTCTGGCAAACTTCTACAGGGCCACAATAGAGAGCGTCCTCTGCCTCAGTGTGACTGTGTGGTATGGAAACTGCACAGCACAAGAGAGGAAGAGTCTGAGATGGGTGGTGAGGACAGCACAGGGGATTGCTGGATGCCCCCTCCCAGACTTGGAATCCATTTATGAGGGCAGGGTCAAGAAAAGGGCCAAGGCCATAGCAACGGACCCCAACCATCCAGGCCACAGTCTGTTTGTACCGCTGCCATCAGGCAAGCACACACACACACACACACACTCCTAACAGGCTGTATACAGTACATGTACTCAGAACACTTGGCCTGCTCCACTTGATTACTAAGGACTGCAATTCTGGACTGTTTTACCCATTTATTTATTACAGACTGCCATGCACATAGCACTTTGGACATCTTGCTGCTCTTTCCTACTTGCTGCTTGTTCTGTATATTTTTTTTTAACTTATAGGACCGACATTCACACAGCACTTTAGCCATCTCTGGTGCTTTTCTGTCTTATATATTCAATGTGTATTTTATATATTTTACTATTTATTTATTCATAGAACTGGTATGCATTCAGCACTTTCAACCAAACAACCACTGCCTACCTGCTAAATTCTCTGTGTACAATTGATTGAAAGTCTAGATTTGTCCTGTCTTAAACTATGTGATGTTTGTACCAGCCAAGGTGATGCTACAACAAAAATTTTGTTGAATTTTTATTCAATGACAAAAAAGACATCTAATCTAATCACACCTGCTATCTGTTTTTGCAGATGTATGAAGAAGTTTGTTTGACAGTTTCACATCCGCTATCTGTCTCAGCATTGTTGCTTAACGTAGCTTTGCATCCTGCAATGATTATGTGACGGGTGGGAGTGGGAGATGTATCCAATGTAATTAGTGACTGCCTAGAATTGACGTTGCGTAGGTCACCTGACATTCAATCGTCTCATGTGACGAGGAAACGCAGGTAGATTATTCAATTCAATTAAATTTTATTTGTATAGCGCACAAATACAGTACATTGTCTCACGGCGCTTTACAGACAGTACGGGAAGCATCCATGAGAATCTCTACACCAGAGTGAGGAGAACACATCCATGCTGTCCAGCCATCAGCCCCAATCAGACTGTACACCAGAGCCAGAGTGAGGAGAACACCCATGCTGGAGTCCCATCACCAGACACTCTCAGAGCTTTACGCTAGTGAGAGGAGAACAAACACGCTCATACATGCTGCCCAGCCATCAGCCCCACTTAGAGCACTACATCAGAGTGAAGAGAACACCTCCATACTGGAATTCCATCACCAGACACACTCTGAGCTCTACACCAGAGTGAGGGGAACACATCCCTACTGCCCAGCCATCAGCCCCAATCAGATCTCTATGCCAGAGTAAAGAGAACACCTCCATACTGGAACTCCATCACCAGACACACTCTGAGCTCTACACCAGAGTGAGGAAAACACATCCATACTGCATCAGCCCCAATCAGAGCTCTATACCAGAGTGAGGAGAACACATCTATCCTGGACTGGACAACTTGGTTGTCATGTGTTTTAAGCATTTGTTTCATGCATGAAAAAAAAAAAAGTGACCGCAAGACTGAATGTTGACAACACTGGTCAACATCAACAAAATCACCCCCTGGACATAAGCCCATAACCATCCATGGCAAACGAGTAGAAAAGGTCAGTACATTCAAATACCTTGGAACACAATGGACAATAAACTAAACTTCATTGAACATGTAACTATAACACAGAAGTGTGCACAACAGAGACTGCATATCATAAGAAAACTTGGATCATTATCAGTTGCCCCTCTCCTTCGGCTATTACTGTACGAAAGTATCATTCAACCCATCTTACTGTACTGCTTCCCCTGTTTCTTTACCCTCCTCACTGTCAACAAACTCACTAAAATCTCATACATAGCATCCAAAATCATAAACCTCCCCACCCCCAGTGACTGAGGCAAACAACAAAGCCACCATACGCCTTGTCTGTACCATAGCCAACAGTGCTGACCACCCTCTGAACCGGTTTTTCATTTTATTACCATCTCGCCGTAGATACAGAGTTCTGGACTGGACAAAAGCAAACACTTTAAGAAAAGTTTCATCCCCTTAGCCATCACTGCACTCAACCTACTCATAATTCACTTCTGCATTTAGGGTACCCTTGGCTTGTGCTGTTATGTTTATATGCCACTGTTGTCTTGTGCGTGGTGTGGGGTTCTGTGTGGGGTTTTTCTTATGATTGCTTCTTCATGTTTAATGCTTGTGGGCTTTACATGGGAATGGTGGGAAAGTGAGAAGTATTGTCTATGTTGTTGTCTGTGTTGTGGGTATGCCGAATGTCAAATGCTGCTGACTGATGTGTGAAGAATATTATCCCTATGGGACAATAAAGAATCTATCTGTTAGAAAAAAAGAGTATGGTTGGATTTGTTAGGAAGTTCATTGAGGAGTTAGGGAGTGAGACGAAGACCAAGGTTGAATCAAAAGATGGTTTAATTGGCAACAAAACAAAAGTTAAACGCTCTGGCTACAGGGCACTGGAGAATACATTGCTTTTTATGTTACAGACTGATGCAGACAGTTTCACACCCGCTATTTATGAATTTGTGTCTGACAGTCTGACAAAGATTTATGAAAAAGTTTGTCTGACAGTTTCACACATGCTATCTGTCTCAGCATTGTTGCTTAACAGGGTAGCTTTGCATCTTGCAATGATTATATAACATATTAATCATACACACTGACACTTCTCAGGTAAACCTTCATTTACACAGTCAATACATACTGACTACTCCCTTACTCATGTTACACCTGATGATGATTGAAATATGTATAATGATTTCGTTTCTTGCGTAATGGACAGTGTGAGGGATTGTTGGTGACCTCTAAAGCCCCTGTTCACAAGTAGCTGTGTAAAAGCTAGAAGTTTTAAAGATTTTGGGAAGGCAAATGATATTGCTAACGGTTGAGTGAAGAGACTTTGACATGCTTCTCCATCTGTTTTATACCGTTGATATGAAGCTGCCCAGTCTTCAGCTGTAATCAGAGCAGTACACCAGAGTAAGGAGAACACATCCATACTGGACCTCCATCACCAGACAAACTCAGAGCTTTACACCAGAGTGAGGAGAACTATAAAGAGATCTATACCAGAGAGGGTTATTCAATGATCTTTGTCCATACTGCCCAGCCATCAGCTAAAATCAGAACTTTGCACCAGAGTGAGGAGAACACATCCATAGCCATGGAGAATGTCCTCACTGGGTCTGTTCAGTAGACACAGTACACACACACACACACATACACACACACACACACACACACACACACAATCATAAAGAATTTGAATCCCATGTGCGTCTCCCTCTCATTTTTTTCATTTCTTCTCATTTGTGCAATATGATTGTCTATCCCGTCTACATTGGTTGTATCTTCATGATTCCAGACTCCACTACTTGTTTTCCAGTTCCCTCTCTTCGCTTCTATAAATCTTCACGTATCTTCATGACTTCAGAGTCTCTGACTCCAGGACTGACCAGAGGAATTAATTCTTTGAAAGGTGCCACATTCTGAAAAGTGCACAGGTGAGATTTAGTGTCTATATTATAAAATGACAGAGTGTGTTTGTCACAATCCAGAAACACTCCCAGTAATCTGAACAGATTAGACACTGGTAATGGAGTTGGAGGGTCCGTATTGGCAAAGAGTCCGGTTCCTTTCTCATACTGGAGAACCCAGTAGCTGTTCTGTGGAGTTAAAGGAACTCTCCGTTTTTGAACTGCAGAGTTACTACACACACCCACATACCACGACTGTTTGTACTCAGCTGAAGTCTGCCATCCTCCCATCATTATCTTTTGAACTAACTCATTGCCTTCCCACAACGTCACCCCCAGCGGTGTTGTCCTGATCTGAATCTCTCCTTACACAGGGCATGGTGGTTGTCCTTCCGGCCCTGGACTTTCTGAGGATCTGGACAACACAGGTCTGTGTTATATTTCCCCAGATCTCTCACCTCCAGAAATGGAGGGATAGTTTGGGTATCCAGACTGATGCTCTTAACTGAAACAAGGAACAGTGATGCTAATCAGTGCATTAGAGTTTAATTGAGCTTTTAATAGAAAATGTACAGAGTTTACCTACACACCTATATGTGTGTTCAGTGAGTCCCACTCTGGAAGACGAAATAACATGTGATTGTCAAATGTTCAAGTACTGTATTAAGTATCGATACAATAGTATTGTATTAGCCTGACACGTCAGACTATATCATAAGAATGTATAGTCTGAAGACCACTGATAGACTGTACCTCAATGGAGGGGCGGGTGATTGCGTTGTCTTTCAAACTACCTCTCCACGTAATAGGCTAGCGTTCCGGCCAGTGGTACCAGCTGGTATATCAAACTTTTCCCGTAGCCCGTCGGTAACACGGCAAAGACATCTTTTTCAGAACGAAAAACTTCAGTGCACTTTCTTGTTTCACTTTCAAAGAAAATGACAAGTGCAATTCGTCCAAAACTAAAGCCAAAGACGATTCCGCTCTGGTTTGAGCAGGGCTGTCGTCATCGTACAAAGCCCGCCTTACGATTTCCTGTACACATACCGCGCTGTGATTGGTTATCCGCCTCCAGAGGAAGGCTAAAACGGGTTTCTATCAGTGGCCTCTAGACGTACCTCTGTGCAAATTCAAATTTGCTACCACTAGGGGTACGTCTAGAGTCTAGGCTAGTATTGTATGTTTAAGTGGTGTGATTATGTACCTGGGGTCAGATGGATTAAGTATGAAGAATCAGTAGTATGTTTAAGTGGTATGTGATTATATACCTGGGGTCAGATGGATTAAGTCCTTTGTGTTTGTCTCTCTCTCCACATGTTCTGACATCAAAAAGAAAATTTGTTGGAATTCTTTCTTCCTTTACAGATATGAAGTAAACTTAGTTTAGGTGTTTACAATACCTTTGATTTTTGTGTTTGTTTGTTTGTCTGCAGTTTTACGCTTTCCTTCCATGTTACCTTCAAACCAGAAGTATGATGGTGAAATTGCAATCAATATTACTGCAAGAATGAAATAAACATTATGGACAAGCTCTATGTTGGTATCATGAACAATCATGTGCTCCATGTCCAGAAGATATAGGTGGTGTAGCAGAAAGATGATTTTCTGTGTGCACAATTAGATGAAATACCTTTATGGAGTAAAGGATCCTCTGAAAGGAGAATGTCAAGAAATTTACATTATTACATTTAATTATGCTAATTGTGTCATTTTGGATCGTCAAGGTTTAGGAGTTAAACGGGTTGGGTTAGGGTTATCAACAGTACCTGCACCAGTGCACATCAGCCTCTCTTTAACTAGAGATCAAAGAAATGGCAAAACAAACTTTAGAAAGAAACAAAACTTTATTGTTAAATTATTTTTTAAAAATAATAATGTATGATTCTTGGATTTCCACTGAGCCAAGAAGCACTTTACTCTCATTCTACTCTCATGCATCACTGAACAAATTTTTCTTACCTGGTGATATAGTCCCAGCATAATGGATTAATCCTGCATCAGGATTGAAGAGGACAGACTGTTAGAGAGAGTACTAACATTCTTTTTCCACCTTCATAGGGTATTCTGTCTTTACCCAGTAGCCTACAATAACAGGAAAGATGAGAGATATTTTACCTTTTCTGTAGAGTACAAAGATCCCCAGCAGCAGAGTCAACAACAGAAGCAGGGTGATGATGAAGGCTACAATCCAACCAGCTGGAAAGGATCGACAATTAAACACTGATCTGTATCTGGGTACATTGATTAACGTTTTTTTTTTAAATCCATTGATCAACAACCCTTTTGATAGACATAAATTAAAAAAGGCATATTTCACACCTGATGATGTTTCATTTGCTGTTGTGTGTGTGCTCTGTCCTCTGTATATATAGGGTAGGATCCTGCTCTCTCTCCTCTCCTGTTCAGACAGACCCACAGAGCAGGAGAGCCAATCAGACTCAGAGGGAGAGGAGAGCAGCCAGGAACTCACTGATACCAGGCCAGTAGTATCTGAGGAAAAACACACAGATCAAATATTCATTCTTGTGACTGATATGCAGTATAAAATGTTTTGTTTTCAAGCTCCTATTGTCCAGTAGAGAGCCACACAATATTTACCATAAAAGTGGACTTGGCTGCTGTTGTGTTTGATCTCAGCACCATGTTTGTCTCTCCAGGTGAATGTGGGTTCAGTTGACCATCCATCTGATACACAGCTAACGTTCACCTGTCCTCTTGTCTCAGCATACCTGCAAACTTGTCACCTTTCGGCGAAATTCGCCGTTTCGAAATCAAAATAGGTCATTTACGTGAATCGTGTAAATCCGAAGAGTTTTTTTTTTAAGAGGGGGGGGGTGACGGCCGACCAACCAAGCTGACAATCAACCAACCATGGACTGTTATTATAGTTGTAGAATGAGCGAGGAGCACGGACACCATCATAATCAATGACAGAGAGCGTTTTTTTTTTCCCCACCGCATTGGTCCAGTCTGGAGGCGCACCGGTAACAGAGCAGCCATGGAATCATCTAACATAGCCTATTTCCATTCTCAGTGCTGCCATGAAAACGTAGCAAAATGACACAATTTAGCGCTATTTTAAGAGAGAAACAAAGATAGAAACACATAGTTTTGATGCTATTATGATAGACGGTGGCTTTGCGGACGTCGCTGTACAGTTAAATTGCCGCTTTAATCAGCCAAATATGAGCTATGTCATCGGTATCGTTCGGTAATGGAAGACTGGTAATGGAAGAAAAGCGCAGTTTAAAGCAAACGGCAGGCATATTAACTTCAATCTAAATGGTCGAAAATGTCATATAAGAAACTTGTTAGTAAAGCAAGCAATTTCTTTGGGCTTGCCGCGCAGGTTTTCGAAATTGTTTTCTCCTAATTGCTTTAACCCCTACAGCTGCGTTTCTAGTGGACTCCGATACAGAGGGTAGAAAACTTTTTTTCTAAAACCTGTGCGCCAGCCTCACAGAGTTTTCATTCTTCAAATTGTTCACGTGTACCTTCCCTGGCTGGCTTGGTCGCTTAGCCTAAATGGAATTATTTTATTAGCTTAGAAACCTAGACGTAGGCTACTCTGTACATTTTATGTGATAGTCTGGCCTGTCAGGCTATTATTTTAGACGGAGGAGGAGCTCAATATGGAAGCCCATTTCCGCCACTTAAAAAAAAAAAATCTGGGTCAAATAGGCTACTGTGAGGCCTTTAATTGTTGTATAGACAAAATGCTATTGTAGAAAATAATGTTAGGCCTATTGCTATTTCATTCATATGGAAAAACATTGAAAAATATTTATAAATATATTATATAAATACATTTATATGTATATTACATGAATATATTTATATAAAATATATAGCCAACACTACTCCATGCAATGTACCGCAATTAATGTACAATTAATTTATTAATATATTAGTTTACCCGCCCCCGCCCGCGCGCAACGGTAGTTTGTCACCTTTTTCAACCCTTATGAGTTTGCAGGTATGCTCAGTCAAACCAACAGACGGGACTGGAATCGATCCAGTGGCTAAGATTTTAAAAAAAAAAAAACACCCATAATATTTTCAGTTTTTAAAATAAGATAGACATAGTCATAATCATTTTTATTTACAGCACAATTCAAAGCACCCACTTGCAACATTTAGGTAAAATGTCGACATTTTCTATTCATTGTACCTTTATATACATTGCCTAAAACTCATTGGAATTGATAAATGACATGCTCCATAGTAAAATGAGCCCCTTTGTGAGCTTCTTCGTGCATCCTATACCGCCTTTCAAGATCAGTAAGAGCGTCCACCCCCTGTTTGTTTTGGTTAGCAAGCAAGCTAGGTCACGTGAATTTGCTGGAGCTTACTGTTTGAATTACAACGCGATTTGTGCCTTCTCACCGCATTCAACTGTCGGTAAATTTTGTTAGCGGCTTTCTCCATCGACTACGCAATTCTAAATAGAGGATTATTGGCAGCAGTGCTGAATAACTGCTTTGTTTGGTTCTTAGCTTACTGGATGACCCCACCGGATCTTGCATAGGGCTCTCTTTTAAACAACCAGTGGTCTGATTCGTGATAAAAAAAAGACTAAACATGAAATGAAAATGAAGAATGAAAAAAGATGAATATCTAAAAAAAAAATAATAAAAAAAAGTTAATTTTTCCATCATACCTCTGACTATTAAATAGATGATGGCCTCCTCATACACCCTTCCGTTGTGAGCGTAGCACACATACTCTCCTCTGTCTGCCAGTGTGAGGTTCTGCAGTCTCAAGGACACGTTCCCCTTCTTCAGTCCCGCTGTGAAGAACGCCCTGCCCCGGTACCGATTGTCTATAGACTCCTCTTTGATCTTCTGGTTCTCATACAACACAACCGGAGTTCTATGGTGTCTGGGCCGGTACCAGTATGCCTCATCTGGCTCAAAGGAAGGGGAGACCACAGCAGACAGAACCACAGAACCTCCTAATGGAGCAGAGATAGAACTCTCCGGAACCAGGATGGAGAAGGATCCTGTGGGACAGACATGAGGACATGGTGCTGTTTGACAATTTCACAGAGACAATTGAGTAGTAGGTTACTTAGAAGTTGGACTATGTCAGGTGTATAAATACAAGGCCAGAGTTTATGTTAATCAATTTCAACAAGTAGATGCTACTGACCTAAAAACTATGACCATTGGTACCATATGGAATGATATTAAAATTTCAATCTGATATCATACCTGCTGTGGTCTCTCTGCATGATGCAAGTACAATGAGACACAACCAGGACACTGACATTGCTATAGGAGATACAGGAGATTACAAAGGAGTTAATAAGTTCTCTCTCTCTCTCGCTTTTTCTTTCACACACACACACACACACACACACACACACACACACACACACACACACACACACACACACACACACACACACACACACACACAGAGAGAGAGAGAGAGAGAGAGAGAGAGAGAGAGAGAGAGAGAGAGAGAGAGAATGATAAAGTTATTCAAGCAAACAAGAGTTAACCAATAGACATAAACTGAAAAGAGCACACAGCAAATATCTTGTCATGCACGGTACATTTTTGTGTACAGAGCCATTTTTTGTAAGTCAATATATAATGCACACACATACAGTACATCTCATGGACATAATTTTTGTGCCAATTATCTTTCACTTGCAATGGCCTATGTGGACAGAGTGACAGTATTGGGTACAGCTGAGTTATAAATTACAGAGCCGTATTTTGCATTTAAAGCCACCACATGCAACATTTAGGTAAAATTTCGACGTTTCCTATTCATTACACCTTTATGTAAATTGCCTAGAACTCACTAGACTTGATAAATGACATGTTCCGGAGTAAAACGAGCCCCTTCACGAGATTGTCCGACCCTCCTAGAGGCAGATACCGCCTATGCAAGATCAGGGAGCGCGTCCCGGCTATCGTAAGTTTTGGTTAGCAAGCAAGGTAAGGGGGTATTCCATCAACGGAGCTATTCGCTAAGCCGCGCTAACTTCGGCAAGCGGCGCTAGTTTAAGTGTGAGTTCAGTTCCATTACTCTCGCTAACACTAATCGCAGCTGAGTTGCTGGGGTAACATATGCTCCCAAACTAACCAGCTCCGTGGCAGGTTAACTGCAAGGCTTAATAAAGCGGTGTCTCAGAAAATGCAATCAGTCAGAAACACAAGTCACCCAAAAAGGTTCCATACTGCTTAATAATCTTTCCCACCAAATAAAGGTTGATAGGTTTTGCAAACACTGTGATCATGCATGAATTCCTCTTTTTACGAAATTACTATTGATATTTCGATGTATCTATTAGGAATAATTTTAGTTACTAATTAAAAACAAATGCATGCATGATCAGAGACGTATCACATGCCGGCCCATCACGTGGTGTCTGTAGTTGTAGGCTACGTCTTAATTGAATGATTGATTGATTTCAGTTGCAGGTGCAAGTCTGCTGTGACAGAACAACATGAGACTGGCAATTTGTTCCAACAAGCAATGGTCAAACATTATGATTCAAAATATATTTTCAATCACCTTTTCAAATTTATGCATTGCCAGTAGGCCTACTACTATGAAATTGTGATATTCAGTTATTTCACACAAAATTCAACAGATTACGTATGCATATCGAAGTTTCTTTCTTAAAATTCTTCTAGTTCTGCCTTAATTTTACGACAGTTCATCAGGTATTCCTAAATCACCTATTTAGGTCTAGTGTTGAGCTCGTGCACGCAGCCTTGTTTAAGTTAACGAGAGGCAGGCGCAGCTAACTTGCGTTGATGGAATGGCTTCAGCCTCATCTCTGAGTTGACGTTACTTCAAATGAGGCTTTATCACATAAGCGCCGATATCATTAGCGACTTTGCAGGAATACCCCTAGGTCACGTGACTTAGCCAGAGTTTACTGTTTGAATTATAACGCGATTTGTGACTTCTCAGCGCATTCAACTGTCGATACATTTTGTTAGCGGCGATCACCATTGACTATGCAATTCTAAATGGAGGATTATTGGCAGAAACGCTTAATAACTGCTTTGTTTGGTTGTTAGCTTACTGGATGACGCCACCAGATCCTGCATAGGTTCTCTTTAAAGAACATTTTTAGAAATAGTCTTAGAAATACTGTTAATATCCTGTCAATAATCCCCTTTCATTTGAAATACATGTCTGTAAATTGTGTTCTCAGATCGGGAGTGAGCAACAGACACTTGACAAAAAACAAGACAGATAGTTTTTAGATTCATACATACATGCATACACACAAACACACATGCTATCCTCCTCTCTTCCCCTAACTTTCACACACTACATGTACAAACATAAAGATGCACCTTCCAAGAGAAAACAATACGAACAGTCAAGTGCTCCCTTTAATGGAACTCTTCAGAGACGAGCAACAGATACAGCATATCACACTGCCAAAGACAAAGTCTAAGTAGATAATGTGACGTGTTACTTTCACAAACACATTAGGCTACACCAGTGTTTCTCAAACTGTGGGGCGGGCCACTAGTGGGGCGCAGGCACATGACAGGTGGGGCGCAAGACATCTCTTTGCAATTGACCAATGGCCACACCATGCCCCCCGAATTGACAGCTATCGATAGATATCCACATATGACAGTAAATTGTTGCTGTGAAGAGGAGTTTGAGAGAAATCTGGCTTTGAATAAGTAACATTAATAATTCTAACATTGACAAAAACCCCAAAGTATTCCTCACAGAGATATTATGCGCAAATTGAGCCTTGCAGGTGGGGCGTGAAAATTCTTTGCCTTCCAAAGTGGGGAATGACATAAAAAGTTTGAGAAACACTGGGCTACACCATGATGGCAAGGCCAAATCCATCAAATCCATCTGAGCATGTCTCTCATATCTAACTCTCCTCTGCACTTCTGTTATATAATATTTATGAGGATTGGTTTAATTCAAAACACTTGCCTTAATCTTTGGGTCACCACTTAGAATGAAGTAAGGAGTCACTCCTTGGGTAGGCTACATATCAATATGCTTCCTCGGGCTCGGTCCTCTGTCCTCCGTACTTGTGCCCCGGAAATTGTTCGAGGCTCGACGTCATCGAGGATGTCTCAATCAGAGAACTTTTAATAGGGGAGAATTAGCACTCTGGTGGTATTGCGCTAGATGGCGCGCGCGAGTCAGTGAAACATGAAACATAGTGAAACATAGATGTATATGCGTTGGGGGTAACGTATTTCCGTTTCCTCTGACAGTGAAACATGTGGGATATTCAAAAATGACGACGAAAACATTAAAAACAGCTAGGTTACTCCTTTGAATAGCTTTTGTTGCCGTGTTATTTCGATTGATGTAAGAAATCGTTTCGCCACTTGAACCGTGAGCGGCGGCGTGACTCGGATGTTATTTGTAATTGATGTATATTAATGGCAAGACTATGCATAGTTGAATACGTGGCGTAGACCTACGATTCTCAAAAGTATAGTTGCTAACCAGTTAGCAACTTTGTTAGTTGTCAATGGGAAATTGCATTGCAACCAACGCAATAGGGCAAGGTGACAACTCCTAGCTTAAATCTTGGTTTATCATCATTAGAATAATCTGTCATGCTGTCGTAATGTTTGCAGCAAGTTTAATGAACTGTGTGCAAACATCCGCAAACGCATTGCATCTTTATTGCATTGTGCTGTTAGTGCTACAGTGACAATTCACCCCCCCCCCTCTCTCTCTCTCTCTCTCTCTCTTTCCTGATGATAATGATTTAATATTGAACCTGAAGCCAGTATGGCTGGTGGAGGATGGGGATTTGTTAAGGGTCAGATATGGAAATTTCTAAAAAAATAAATAAATAAATAAATTCTGTACTTTATTTAAACCCATGAAATAATATTTTTTTCTTGTTCTTTCTCCACCTCTGCCTCTCTTCTCATGTAGTAGTAGGACCAATAACTGTACTGTACTTCTGGTGCCGATGACTTCAGGCCAGTCTCCTGTAACCTCTTCCACCCCTCGAACTGTCTAGTTCCACGTTCCCGTCTTGTGCATATTGGCCTGCTGTCTTGTAAGTTACACTGTCATCCACTCTTGGAACCTGTCTACTATCTCATGTGTTGTACTGGGCTACTCTAGGCTACTCTTCCAGTGGTTACTTGTGTATTTTGTACATTCCCATATGACAAGATGTCATTTAATCTATTATAAGCATTAGTTCACCTTTCTATCTATTCTAACTAAAGATTGAACGGCTTAACTCAGAGTGGTACTCTTCCTGGTGACAGGTGCCTCTCACTTACTGTTCTATAAACTGTCCCACACCACACTGTCTTCACCAGTGGCCTACTGCCTACTGTATTTTGCCCCTGGCCACGTATATTGCCCCATCATCAATGCACACTTGCATGCTCTTATATGGGTTTACAGAAAAAAGTCCTTTTAATCACACTTTTATCTGTCCTTTCAGACAAACCAACTTTGGCTAAAGTGGCTTCCACTGTTTAAAAAAGGGATCTCCACGATATTGACCTGGGCAACATACCCTGTTGAAGACGCACATGCGTCCTGTGAGTTGATGAGACATTTTCTAGTTGATCACACAGCTCCATGTAGCTTTTAAACTGAATTATGTTATACATGTACAGTATGTAGTGGTAAATGTTTTGGAAGTATATAGTATGTAGTGATTAGTCTTAGTAAGTAGTCTTAGTATTTGACATGTAACCAGGGAAAAATTATTATTATTACCTCCGCCAAGGAGGTTATATTTTCAGTCGCGTTGTTTGTTTGTTTGTCTGTCTGTCTGTCTGTCTGTTTGTAAGCAGGATAACTCGAAAAGTACTGCACGGATTTGGATGAAATTTGCTTTGAATTGGATTAATTTTGGTGGCGATCGGTGATCCAGAACATGATCTGGAATTTATATTGTGTCTGTGACCACATTGCCTTGGCGGAGGTCTGCGCTCTCTGAGCGCTTTTCTAGTTATTATTATTATTATTATAGATAAATGAAACTTTAACTGACACTTTTTAGATTCAGAGCTTTCCAGAAAGATTTATCTGTATTGTTTTTAACTGTGCTTGTTTGTTAAAATTATTTAATTTCAGCCAAAAGACGTCCAGTCAGTTCATACAGATATATCAGCTGTGCACTCTCTCACAATCACTCACACCATCACTCATACACACTCTCTCACACACATATTGTGTACACACACACACACACACACACACACACACTCACTGTCTTTCACACCCTCTTTCACTCATAACAGCTGTGCTCTCTATCCCTCACAGCCTTCATTCAGTCAAGTGCAAAAAAAAACATGACAAAAGCTGTGTTCTCTCTTACACTCTCATTCCTTGTTTCACACTCTCTCATTCCTTGTTTCACACTCCCTCTCTCTCACACTCCCTCTCATTCACTTGCAACAGCTGTGCTGTCTCTCACATGGATGATCTGATATCACCAAGTAAGTCTGGGATCAATGTCAAACTTGTTGCCCTGGATGAATGAGTTAGGGTTAGGGTTAAGGTACATTGATCCAGGGCAAACGTTTGACGTTGATCCTGGACTCTTAAATACTTGGTGATATCAGATCTTGCCTCGCACATACTCACACACACACACACTCATTCTCACACTCTCTCCTTCACACTCTCTCTTTTATTCACTCGCAACACCTGTGCTTTCTCTCTCTCTCTCTCTCTCTCTCTTTCACACACACACACATACTCACTCTCTTTCGCTCTCTCTCTCTCTCTCACACACACACTCACACTCTCACACACTCTCACACACACATTCTCTCATAAACATTCTCCCTCACACTTTCTCTCATTCACGCGCAACACCTTTGCTTTCTCTTTCACACACAAACTCTCACACTCTCACACAAACTCTCTCTCTCATTCACGCGCAACAGCTCTGATCTCCTTCTCACACACTCTTTCACACTCTGTCTCTCTCTTACACACACACTCTCTCTCACACACTCTCCCTCACACCCACTTTCTCATTCAAAAGCTGTGCTCATACTCTATCCTACACTGTCTCTCTCACACTCTCTATAATCACACTCACACTCTCTCTTATTCACTCGCAAAAGCTGTGTTCTCTGTCTTACACACCTGCTCACACTCTCACTCAGACACTCTCTCATACACACTCACACACACTCTCACTCATTCCTTCTGTCACACTCTCTCCCTCGTACTCTCTCATTCACTCGCAACAGCTGTACTCTCTCTCTTACACACACACTCACTCACTCCTTCTTTCACACTCTCTCCCCCACACTTTCTCATTCACTCGCAAAAGCTGTTGCTCTCTCTCCCATGCTCACTCACACACTCTCACTCATACACATTCACCCACACACACACTTAACTCTCTTACTCTCTTACACTCTCTTACTCTCTCCCTCACAGTCTCTCTCTCATTCACTTGCGACATCTGAGCTATCTCTCTCTCTCTCTCTCTCTCTCTCTCTCTCTCACACACACACACACACACACACACACACACACACACACACACACACACATTCTCTCAAACACTCACACACACCCTCTCTCTCATTCACTTTCTCACACTCCTCTCTCTCTCTCTCTCTCTCTCTCTCTCTCTCTCTCTCTCTCTCTCAATCTCTTTTTCACACTCTCCCTCACACAGAAAGTTTAAGATCCACTGACAGAGTCGGGTATTTCACCAGTGGCCAGGATAGAGTTGTCCAGTATGACTGGGATGATAAAGTCAATGACAATTATACGGGCATAAGTGGACTAGGTTTCAAGATGTTGCAGAATGGAATGTGTACACAGTGAAACTGCATCATACTCTCCCTATTTGCCCTAGTAAGTATGACAGGTACCTACAGACTAGGCATTCAAAAACCTTCATTACAACAGAGGCGAGGGCAACAGGCCTATAATCATTGAGACAGGTAACCAAGCAGTTTTAAAACAATCATGTACTGATGCTATGTTGAGAGACCAGTTGTAGAGTATGGGAGCAAGCTGGTCTGCACGGTTTTTCAGTGGTGTCTTCTGACATCATGCTTTAGGATGGAGAGGGGCGTATTTCCGTCACCCGTGGGGTGGAGGGAAGCTATCTGGGTAACATTGCTATCAAAACAGCAATAAAATTCATTCAGCCTCTCTGGAAAAGAGGGGTCACATCCTGGATAGGATGTCGTGACTTGTAGTCAGTAATTCCCTGTAGGCCCTGCCAGACGCCCGTGATGTTATGGTCTTGGAGTTTGTTTTCAAGTTTGACTCTTTAGTTGGCTTTGCTTGTAGTGTTTTCCTCACACAGGCGCTAAACTTCCTTGTTAAGTTTGTTGTTACTATAGCACTATAGCAGGTAACTGTTTTGGTGGGAAATGCACACAGATTCACAAAAGCAGATGTTAGACATTATGCAGTCTGTGAAACTGTCAGAATAGTCCTGATGCTCAGGTTTAAAAACATTCCCAATCAATGTCAAAACAGTCCTGTAACATGTCAATGGGAGGAGAATTTCTCTTGACCCTCTTAATTATTGGCTTGGATGTCTTAAGTCTCTGTCTGTATTTAGGGACAAGAAAAATGGTATTGTGGTCTGATTAGAGTCTGATATGCTTCCGGAATGGAACAGTAACACTGGTCCAGTGTCTTGTCAATTCTGGTGGGGATGTGAATCTGTGGTTTGTATCGGGGGAGGGCTTTCTGCATTGAGATGTGGTTGAAGTCCCCAAGCACCATAATAGCAGCGGCTGAGTTTTCCACGGTATAGATGCCCAACAGTGATGCCTCTGCCTCCTTTCACCTACTTTCCCCCTTAAAAACAGACTGTTCCTGTCTCACCACCCTCTATGGTCTTTCCTGTGAAAAGGAAGGTCACCTTACGGACGATTGTCCCTTACATAAGCCTTATTTTACCTTCCTATCTGTAAAATATCCCTATTCTCTTGTGGTAGGCACATATTGACGTTTGAAAAGAACTGCACAGAAGCATCATTTTATAACTTTGGGATAAGTGCTTGTGTGTTGCCAGGAGGCGGAGCCAAAAATCACAAAATGTTAATTTCTAGGGGGCGCTATGGAGTCTGTAAATGTGTGAGCTGTAATCTGACTTCACTTTCTTGTTCAACATGTTATTAAGATATCACCTGCCAAATTTGAGGCCTGTAGCTGATTGCGTGTCATCAGGAGGCGGAGCCAAAAATGAGAAAAAAATTGAATTTCTAGGGGGCGCCACAGAGTCTGTGAATGTGTCTGCTGAAATTTGACTTTACTCACTTATACAGGAGTAGACATAGATGTTATATTGGAAATTTGAGACCTCTACCTGCTTGCATGTTGCCAGGAGGCGGAGCCAAATACTGAAAAAAAAACACCAAAAAATGTGAATTTTCTAGGGGGCGCTATGGAATCTGTGAATGTGTAATTTGTAATCTGACTGCACTCACATATTTTGGGTGATGCATAGATATTACATACCAAATGTGAGACCTCTAGCTGCTTGTGTGTTGCCAGGAAGCGTGGCCAAATATGAGAAAATTTTAACTTCTAGGGGGCGCTACAGAGTCTGTGAATGTATGAACTGCAATTTGATTGTACTTACATATTAAGTGTGACACATAGATGTCACATGGCAAATTTCATCTTTGTATGATGAATGGAAATTAGATATGCTAACCCTAGGTCTCAATATGCACAAATTCCATAGGCCAATTGGGGCATGATAGGGTTAAACCAGTAATTGTTGACAAAAATGAACATGTGCCACATATATTTATAAGAAGGACAAAATAAACTTCTATGACAAATGTGAGACCTCTAGCGCCTCGAGTGTTGTCAGGACGTGGGGCTAAATATGAGAAATTTGAACTTCTGGGAGGCGCTACAGAGTCTGTGAATGCTTGAACTGTAATTCAATTGCACTCTGATATTTTGTCTGATACATAGAGGTCATCAGGGCCGGTTTTAGCCTTTTTGGTGCCCTAGGCCAAATTTGAGTTTTGCCCCCCCCCCCTTTCTGAAAATATAAGAGAAAAACTGAAGAAATAAAGTAAGAAATGTATTGTGATGCTCCCCTGATATTTGGTGCCCTAGGCCCTTGTTTGTCTATGCCTAGAACCGGCCCTGGAGGTCATATACAAAATACGATACATTTTTGTATGTATTGATATAAAAATGTTGACCCTATAG